>JASKGM010000007.1:8828054-8844250 GCA_034509205.1 Ceratonia siliqua
TCGTTAACCAAAATTGTAAGTTCATGTTGGCATCTATTCCGTGTAAGAATGACTAGTCTTCGAACTCATCAATGGAAAATCACATTTATTTGGATCTCAATATAGTCTTCAGTCCAGTTCGTGACTTTCAAAATCCATTGATAACATTTCTTATTAATATTATTTGCCATGGAAGCAGGAAACACCTATTCTTTATGAGATAGATTCTCTCATGGTTGAAGATTTGTTAAATAACAAAGTACAGCAGAAGTTTGCTTTCCCCATTCAAGCCTAAGCAGCTATCAGAGGTTATGTGCCTTACAAATTAGAATGGAAGTATCTACGCAGTCACTCCAAAGATATTGCATATACCTAGTGCTTGAACGTGATGTAATTATTAGTTCTGTGATCTCTAGAAGAATAAAAGATAGGAAAAAAAAAAAAAGAGATAGTGATAATTCACCATGTGTGTTTTAATGATGAGGGATTTAGATATTTTGCAACCAGCAGATCTGACCTGAGTACTACAGTACTTTACACATTTTGCACTAAATAACCTCTGAAACCTTACCAAAAGAATAACCATTACAATCAGTGCAAACGGAAGCCTTTGGTCCTTTATAATTCCTGAGAGCATATCTTCACTTGCACAACAAGAAACTCCATATTCAATCAAAATAACTCGAAAAATGAAGCAACCATAAGGCGATAAGAAGTGACAGAAAGACAACAGATCTCCATTGGCATAGGGAATGTGATATTCCAGTAAGGATGAAAATGTCACCCAAATTTCTAGACTACAGACAAAACAAATTAAAGAAAAAAAAATCTACAATAATCTCTATTTTAAAAAATCTGAGATTAGAGGAGGTCGTTTTAGTGATATTCTTCCCTTTCTGGGATTGTAACTGTAACTGAAGAATATGAATGTACAATGTCAACGAAGAAAGCTTAAAATCATCTCTGCTACCACCAATCTGGGATTTTTAACCTCCGGCTTCTATGAACAGATAGCCTGACCTCCGGAAGTTTGTGCTTGACCTGTCTCCATAGCATATTAACAGCATCTTCCCTTTTTGGGGGGTACTGGAACTCATAATGATGGGAGATATTTTTAAGCTGGCTCCACATTTCAATCCATTTCTCCTTTGGAAATGTACGGAGCTGGTTGATCATGTAGCCTGGCTCTAATGCCTCTTTGAAAGAGAAGAACAATGAGAACTGGGTGTAGTCAATCTCATCCTCAAATGGGAGTTCAATTTGATCACTCACTATGACAGGAACACAGTGACTCACAATGGCATCAAAAAGACGACAAGATGAAGGTGTATCTCCTGCTGGATGCAGACAGAACTTTGATGAACGCATCCCCTTAGATGCCTGTGGTAACAGAAGCAGAGGATAAAGGAATACTAAAATTAATGATATTCAAGTGATAAACTAAAGAAAGGAAAGGAAAGGAAAAGAAAAAAAAAGAAATTGACTATGATTTTTCTCCCAATGCAAAGAATAAAGATAGTAACTATCTGATTAGGTTACAAAGAAAGTTTCAAGGTCTCGCACCCTCAAAATGTAGCACGTTTATAATGTTTTTTTTACAGGGTAAAAATCTATATGCTTGAAATTACTACTCTTTCACATATAAGAAAATTTCTTCATAGTAAGTGATTGTGTTCTCATCTTAGCAGGGAAGAATAAAAAAGGGAAAAAAAAGAAAGAAAAGCAAGCTAGTATTTGCCACCTAAAGATCTTTTCCTTTCTCTAAGGGTTCCTCTCCTTGGGCTTATAATGATGAGAAATAAAAATAATAAACTGATCTTTTAAGTGTAAGAAATGGTGGATTCCACCACAAATTTGCCTCCTAAAGAACGTGAAAAACAACATCTTACATAACTACATCGTATACCTCTTTTATGTTTTCTACTGAAGCAACACTTTGCTCATAGTGAACATCAACATAACCAGCCAATATCTTTGCTAGTTTAACACGAACAACACCTTCCTGCAACATCAAAGAACCCACAAAATCAAATTTTCAAGTATTACAAGAGAGACATCTTTATTCTTTCAACTAACTCTGAGCCAAACATACATCCTTCCGGATTATCCCCCCTCGGAAGAAAAGAAGTGTGGTGCGAAACTCATAGGGATCTTGAGGCTCATCATCTGTAAAAGAATCCACAACATGTACATAAGGAGCCACCACATCCTTCTTCAAATTGGACATAGCCTTGGGGTAGCGGCCAAAATCCACAACGACCTGAATAGATTCATTCACCTGATCCCGCAGGAACCTAAAGGCATTGGGGTGTGTCATAGGAATTACATGGTCTCTACCTCCAGACCTCTGCCAGTACTTGGATTGCCGTAACAAGTCAATTAAATCAATCTGAAACCGCAAACAAGCCACGTAATTAACTCTAACAACAGCAATTTAGAAAAGAAAGGCCAATAATAAACTCTGACGGTTTGGAGTTATAGAACTGGGAAGGTATATATTGAATTTAACTTAGTGCTCCCATAATATGATGCCCAACGATGGAACATTTTATGGGTCTATCAGCAAATGGGAGAAGTAAAGTATTGTTTAATCAATAAACTATAATTTCAGGCATAACCACTCGACATGCCAATCATAGCAGGAAATCGCATTGCCTTTGAATGACTTCTCAAATAATTTCCAAATTTCCCTCCTATACGACTACAAAGAAAGGTATTCCTATTCCATATTCAAAGGGTCAGTCACCGTTATTGTTCATACACAGAGAACAGGATGGAACACCCACGAATTTAGCCCGATTGATTACCTGCAATTGGTGATCAATCTCCGTAGCGGGATCCCTCATCTTATGTCCATGTAAATTGTGACTCAATGAAGAAAAAAATGGCACAAAGAAGGCATCAGCCAGTTCAGGATCCGAAATCCTTACTGCCTCTGTGTGGTCATTATCTCCTTCATACATAAGCGAGCCCATCATCCAGTACTCCATGCTGTGTTGCCTCCTCAGCCCAGAATGCTTCGGATATGACGGCCAATCCAGGGCGCTAACCGGAGTTTCCACCGAACTCCGGCGATTAAGCATGCCAACATTGAATCGGCGGGGGAGATCATACATGTATACCCGGAGAGGCGGGTCGGCCTCACATGGAGAAGGTGCAACCAGCGGTGACTTTATCAGAGGGAAGAAATAAGATCGATTTCCGATAAAAATTGAGTAAGAGGTGAGAAGGAGAAGCACAAAAATGAAAAAAGTAACCACTTTTCCGTACATCTTTTTCCCCAATGACCATCTCTGTTGGAAGTGTTAAAGAGAGGAGTAGAAGTATGCACTGAGATGCGCAGGTTGTCAAAACAATTTCTTCAATATCAAGTTATTTACTATACAAAAAATATGAAAATAGTATAAAAATGTTATTACACATGAAAATAATATTTATCTGCAAAAAAAAAATTGATGCGATTAAATATTACACATGAAAATATTGTATAAAAATGTTATTTTGAATTATTAGCCCATATTATATTTATGCCCACATGATTCGGCCCAACTCGAAATCCCATATGTTAAACTAAATGGGCCGGGTCTACTTGTGGGTCCCGTTCGCCCGATACGATGCGTTGCGATGGGAATTAGGGTTACTGTCCGCCATTATAAAGTGTGAATGCCTGAGTTTTTCTGCCTTCTAGCCTTCAAACGGAGTCGGGGGAGAGGAAACTGCAACAGCCGCCATGGTAGAGATTCTTCTCTTTTCTCTGCTTATATTTTATAGTTCATTGTACGCAATAGCTCTGTTGTTCGTCCCTTACCATTGGTTTTTTTTATCCTTCCTCTCATTTTTTCTTAGGTAAAGTACTCCAGGGAACCCGACAATCCTACTAAGTGTGAGTGCCATTTTGCTTTCAAAAGTCCATGATATTTTAGAATCCTTCACTGTTCTTGCTTTTGTTGACTACATCTTCTTGGAGCTAAGCGTCTGTAGTTTTTTTTTTTTTTACTATCGTTAATTATTATTTTCTTTATTTAAATCGGATGTCCGTTGTGTTTAGCTTTGAAATTGTTGATTTTGGTTTTCATGATTTTGATCTAATATGTGATTATCGTACACGCTGCAGCCTGCAAGGCTAGAGGCTCTGACCTTAGAGTTCATTTCAAGGTACTAATATCTGTTACTTTGGTTTTTTTAATGATACGAATTATTTCTAATTGTTTTTGAGATAAAAAGCAAACTTTTTTGTGCTACAGTATAAGGGTGCTAACAATAGTCCCATTTTTTTAAATAATAATGGTTAGCAACAATTTTGTAACTGGATGGGATGATGGTGTGAAATATTTTTCTGAATTAATCCGTACTTGGTAGTTATTTATTTAAACTTGAATGTAGGCCAATTTAACTGTCAGGTTGAAGTCTTGAGTATTTTCTTTGTAAAGAAGAAATAAGAAAACCTGATGAAAAAAGCAGGGGTCTGTTGCCTTTGTGAGCAGGTCTCTCGTAAACTTCAGGGACATAATCACCATTGTTGTTGGGTGAACCTCTGTGTTTTCTTTGTCACTGAAGGTTCAGTAAATGATGGAACATGTTGCCTTTTAGTTGCATGCATCCATGAATCATTCATACGTGTCAGTGGTTGTAGAGAATATCATGTTATCGAAGGAAACACAGAATGTCTGTAACATAAAATTGTAGAGCAATCAAATTACTATCCCCGTCTGATGGAATAGTTTCTATAATTGACCTCATTAACCAAATAATTGGTTTGCTAAAGCAATGTGGCCGATGCCTAATTCTTTTAGCTGTTATGCATTGAAACCTATAAAATAAATTTGTGATCTGCTGCCTCTTATATACCATATCTTATAACTATCAAAGCCATAGCTGTCCTTTTTAATTGGGTGAATCTGTGTTTCTCTGTGTAAAAAGTTTCAGTTAATGATGCAGCATCTATAAATACGTAGCTTAAGCTATTCACTCTCTTGATATTATTTTCTGACATTTGTGACTTTGCCTTGTAATTGCCTTTACAGAACACTAGGGAGACAGCTCATGCCATCCGTAAGTTGCCCTTGGCAAAGGCAAAGAGGTACTTGGAGGATGTGCTGGCCCACAAGCAGGCCATTCCCTTCCGACGGTTCTGTCGCGGTGTAGGGAGGACAGCCCAGGCAAAGAACAGACATTCTAATGGACAAGGACGTTGGCCTGGCAAATCAGCTAAATTCATTCTTGATTTGCTTAAGAATGCTGAGAGTAATGCTGAGGTATGTCCTATACTCCTTTTGCCTTTACTAAAAAGGCCAATTTGTGTCAGCTGTTTGCACACCCTTTTGAATGTTTATTACATCTTTCCAGGTGAAAGGTTTGGATGTCGATGCTCTTGTCATTTCTCACATCCAGGTTAATCAAGCACAGAAGCAAAGACGCCGGACTTACCGAGCTCATGGAAGAATCAACCGTATGTTTAGAACCATGATATTTTAGTATTAATAGATTACTATGTGATTTTTTTTCATTGAAGACTATTTTTTTGGCAGCCTACATGTCCTCTCCCTGCCACATAGAATTGATATTATCTGAAAAGGAGGAGCCTGTCAAGAAGGAGGTATGGATTGATCATCTAGCTGTAGGCATGTTGATTTCCCTTTTTCTTTATGCATCTAATGTTTATTCATTGTTGGTCTTGTAGCCGGACTCCCAGTTGGTCACAAGCAAGAAGTCCCAAGCTCTTCGAAGTGGTGCTTCATCATAATTTGCTGCTGAACTATATGATTGGAGACCCTGAATTCCTAGATTATCTTGACAGAGTTTTGTTGTTTTGTTTTTCTTATTTTTTTCATTTACCATGAGCTGTTTCTAGAATATTTGGACAGCATGTTTTGTTTCATACTATGTTTAAGTTAATTGAGTTTCGTCCTAGAAAACTTATTCGCATTGGTCCATCTGATTGTCTTTCTTTACTCAGATTGGTTACTTTCCATTCCATTTAAAAGTTTATATTTTGTCATTAGACCATAAGTTGGATGTCAATATTTCTTGTTATTCTCTTCTACTTCAAATTTTTGCATTAGAAATTGTGTTTCTCTAGCTGCACACTGATCCCGATTTCTGATGCTGCCCCTTTGGCATTCCTACGTTTTACATGCGTTCTGAACGCTAAGGCCGATTGATTGAATTGGGTAGATACTTCTTTGACCTTTGCATCTTTTTTGGGTAATTGTTGAAAATGAGAAGGAAAATATTTCAGTTGTATGTAGGTTTTGATCTTAATCTTTGTAGTCGTGTTAGGGAGGATTGGTGTGGCGGTTTAGGAATGGATGCATTTGAATGCTCAAAAATAGTATCATATTGGAGCAAACTTGTCAAGCCCTAAAACGTCGATAGACAATTTCTGTCAAATTCTCGGAAGATTTGGCTATTTCAAATAACAAAATGATATTTTTATAAATTTTTTCTTCCACATTGTCTATCAGAGATAAAGTTCATGAAATGATATTTTTTTATTTGAAATTATTTGTAGGCTCACCTCCAAGACATTTAGGCAACAAATGCGGACAACTGTTGTTATTTTTTAAAATTTTATTCATAAATTATGAAAAATTATGTATAAACTATAAAGATAGTAATATATCTCTAATTTATTTATAATATAAACAAATTATATATATATATATATATATAATTTAAAAAAAAACTATTGTGCAGCAGCCGTAACCTGTGTTTTGAGGGTGGGGTAGAGATGGAGGGTCTTGTGGCATGAGAGAAGTGAGGTTTCCATTCTTTTGGCTAAACAAGATTAGGTGGGTTCTCTTGTAAGGTAGAATTTTGATATATCATAATTGAACCATGATGAATAAAAAGTAATGTCGTATTAATTGCATTATATAGTCAGAGTGATCCCTTAAAAAAATCTGTTATTAACTTCTTTAATTTAATTTGAACGTGATTCATTGTATAACCAGGAAAACATGATGTACGCGTGTATTTTTTTTGTTGACCTATGTTACTTTGTATACTACCTTAATAGGTAAATTTTATCTTATGCTTGTAACATAAGGTGGGATAACAACCATCTTGTTCTCTATGTTCTTTGGGTTAACAACTGTTTTATTCTTCCAAAAACAAATGCAGTTTCACGTTCAAATTTACAACAAATTCCTACCGTGTTTGCAGTTAATTTTGAAGCAGGATGTATAAATCATTATACGACTTGGGGCTAGCTTTAAAGTTCGGAGTGCGATGCATAGGAGCCAGCTTACTGGACATTTTTAATCCCACATCGGTAAGAAGAAGCATAGGATGCATGAAGCTGTCCTATATAATAAAACGAGTGATTTAAAACATACTCATCTTTGCGCTTGGGGCAATGACGCAGCTAGTGAGGTTCTAACCGAGGCGCGTCTATTGCTGGTTGAAAACTATTTCCAAACCCCCTCTTCGGCCTGGGCTAGCCCCTGGCCGTCGAGAATTTCTGGAAGGGCTCCCTACGGGGTAAAGCCCTACAAGTTTAGTTGCCAAAATTTTATGAAGAGTGATCAACACTCTGTAAATCAAAAAAGACACCGTGGTTGCCATTGTTGACCGGTTGCAAGTGTAACCTAATTTTTGTTCTAGTTAATAATATTAGTTACAATCTTCTAGAGAGGAACATTTGTCCTCTCACTGTAGATGGTGTCGGCATGAGATTCTTAGATTGCCAATGACAACTTAAGCAATTCGAAAGGCAACCACTGTAGTCTATAGTCGAGAGCCGTAAATCAGTCTTTGTTATTTGTCCGACTTTTGAGTTTTGATGGTTAAGCTCTCTCTCTCTCTCTCTCTTAAACTTCGTTGCACTTTGCTTCATTGAGTTGGCATATGGGTATATTGTTGATCATGAATTTAAGAAATTGATCTTATATCTCAAGAGGTTTTTATTATTAGCTTTCGAAGTTACAAGCAGTTACAAACATATAAACTTCTTAGTTTTCTGTAGTCTGGATTAATGGTAATATTTACTATATGTGTTCCTATTCACTTGAGTGTTTCATCTTTTTGGTTTTTTTCCTTACTACTATAATTAACTCTGGCTGAACCTAAATCATTTTGTAATTCTTCTTCTTTTTTCATTTTGGTATGTAATTCGAATATTGGATGCATTGAGTTTGAGTAAGGATCAAGCCTCCATAATATCAAAACAGCAGGTCGATTAGTTACATTGGTACTAAGACCTCAATTGAACCAAGCAAGAAGTCAGGTGAACTGACTGGACAGATGATTTGGTCAAGCAACAAAAGAACTATATACAATGTATATTGTAGAAAAATATCTTGAATTTCTAGGAGTTTTCATTCCTCAGGCAGTCAGAAGATTAGCTACATTTGTTCTGGGAACTCAGTTGAACCTAGGAGACAGAAAACTTGGTCAAGCCCAAAATCACTTCTGTACTGGGAAGTCAGTCGAGCTAAGAGACCAGATGATTTGGTCAAGCAACAAATGAACTATTTACAATGTATATTGTTGTGATATTTGAATTTCTAGGAGTTCGAATTCCTGGATGCCCTTAAAATGGGATCGTTTTCCTCATCTAGTAAATTGCTGTCATCATCAAGCTCATCCAACTCATCTAAAATTGATTGGTTAATCCTCTTCCGAGACTGTCTCCTATGCTTCTTAGGTTCTAACCGTGGTTCGGCTTTCTGAACACCCATATCTCCCACCTTGTACCTGCAAAAGAAATTAAGGAGTGTACTAGTTGATTCAGTTTGCTGGAAAAGAATGGAATTATGCCAAATCATGATATCTTATGCAGGATAATTACAATGATTTGATAGATATTTAGCAACCTTCTCAGAATTGGAGTTTGACAGGAATATTGTAGGCACTTTGACTTGAACTATGAATTTACTGTATATTCCAGTAATAAATCTTCTAAATTGCTATATGTTCGAATATAGTTAGTTCTAACTACCGAGTCGGAGACACTCTTGGGCAGGCATTGCCTATACAGGCACACTAATGAATGAGTGCCACACATAATTCAGAGAGGGCTCAGTATACAAGAGCTATTATTTTTTATTGCTAACTCATTATGTTAGCACTCATTAATTGAGTATGCTTAAGAATGACATAGTAGACACTGCCTATTCAACAAAAATTTCCACCCATATTTGCAGAAAGACTTTTCTTTTCCCCACAATCTAGGTTATGACAATAAATTACCAGTGGCATAAAAAGACAGGAACAAGTTGTTCATATCCATGTTAACGATGGTTGGGGCAATTTAGCAGCTTCTTGCTCAAGCTAATTGCAAATACTATTATATATGATAACTATCATATATAATAGCTCCGCACAATGCATTGTAATTATATTTACATCTATAGATTACTTGTACAAAGAGAAAATGTGTCTGCCTCTCTCTTCACATGACCATCATGTGACTTGAGTGGATTTAAATCTGTAAAGAAAAAAAAAGGAAACAGCCACTAACAATGTATAACTCCCTCATTTCCATGATCACAGAAATTACGGATCACACAAACTGCTCAGAATGCTCATTTTACCCAAAAAAAAAAAAAAGAAACATTAAAAGAAACAAATAATTGAGTTCTATAACCAAACCAACAAAATTTTAAATACACTGAGAAGTGTGGGGTTAAATCACAAAGATAAATCATTCATCATACCTTATATCACCTTCTCTTTTGGTTCCAAAAGTCCTTATCTGGAATTCCTCTCTGACTTTAATTTCATCAAGAAGTTGAAAATAGAATGGATATCTTTCCCAGTCCCCCTTGACAATGCACCCCGGTTCACCCAGATGCAAGCAATTGTTGAATGAACATTTTGCAGGCTCATTGGCAGTAAGCATTTTCCGGATCTGTAGAGGGGAGAGAGACGATACCATCAATCTAAACAGGGAATCGTAGTTAACCCTGAAGTTAGCCAAAGAGAAAATAAGCAGCACTAACTTCTGGAAAAGTTCGTGCAAGAGATTGCTTTGTCACTTTCAATAAACTCGGCTGGTTAAATCCAGGAGTATCTGCAAGATAACCGCCTCCAGATAATGGAAGCAGAGTAACATGACGGGTAGTATGCTTCCCTCGTTCAATTCTAGTTGAAATCTCCCCGACGCGCTGATTCTCAAACCACTTGCTGCCCAAAATCTGAGAATGGTTCATTACAAATAACTCTCATATACCTAGTAGAAGAAACTGAAAATAGAAAAAAAGATGGACAAAAGAGACAAAACCCACAGGTTCAAACCAATTATCCCCTTCTGCAGCATCAGAAACACGGTGATTGCTTCTTAGAGCATTGATCAGACTAGACTTTCCAACTCCACTTGGACCCACAATCACGGTTGTTTGATCTCTTAATTTGAATGCAAGGAGATCAAGTCCATGTCTGGACTCAACACTGCATAAAACCGGTTCGTAGCCCCAGCTGCGTAGCCTAGACTTCCAGGAAACCAGGGTCTACATAATTCATCAAAACTATAATTTTAAATGTAAAGCGCTGAAGAAAGAGTAAAACAAATTAATTGAATGCACAAGTTGATCACAGTTGGACTGCAATATAATATACTAAAAAAAAAACTGCAGAGTCTGAATAACCCAACAAATAAAGGTTCAGTGAAGCACAAATTCTGGCAACGGGTCAAGAAACCGTCTTCTACTGCACCATTGACTGAGTAAGGGCACAGGAATAAACATCCATTATGGTTATCCAACAATGATACAGGAATAAGGTTCAGCTACCGATGAAATATTCAAATATACGTCTCAGTTTCACTGAGCTAAGAATTAGCTCTACTTTTCACTCTTCAGCATTAAAGGAATTTGATTAAAATGATCAAACAATTTCTAGAAGTTTAGATTAATTACGAGCACAGACTCACGAGGGAAATAGGGCAAGCAGGATCTTAACCTCTTTATCCACGAGCTCTGTTTTATTCAGTGCTAATATGAGCGGTATCCCAGTCGACTCGGCCTCCACCAGAAACCGAGTGAGCATAAACGAGTCTAGCTTAGGTTGTTCGAATGAGAAAAGCACTAGTAAATGGTCCACATTGGCCACCGGAGGATCTAGAATCTCGGAGTTTCTCTGGAATAAATTTTCAATCCTACCCCTCCGATCCACCCAATTAATGGAACCTACCAGCACCTTGTCCCCAACGATCACCCTCCTCTTTATCTTGTTCAACAACTCCCTCACCACACACAACAGCTCAACTCTGGTTGTAGGAGTAGAAGGTTCGAGACCCTCGTGGGAAGTTCCATAAGCTTCAGTTGAGGGGAGAGATTGTACAATAACGCGCATGAAGTTGGCCTGGGCAGCGGCGACGGTGCCGATGGCCTGGGATTCTGAAAGAGAGGGATTGTCTTCTTGGGAGAGTACAGGAGCAAAAGATGAGTAGTCCTTGAATATATGTTTCGCTTGTTGTTGTTGTTGGGGATTCTCAAAGACATTTTTAGGGTTTTGTTGCCTGGCAGCAATTGGGAGCAGGCATCGGATGATTGAGAAGCAGCGGATAAGGTTGGTTAAGGCTGGAGAGGCAGAGGTGGCAGTCACCGAGCGGTGGCGGAGGATGGAAAAGGACGCAACCGACATGAGAAGTAGTGTGTTTGCGTTTGGCGTTGGGTAGTTCAGAAGCTCCCTTTCTGTGTAGGTAAGAAGGAAAGAGTCACGATCTCGAGCCTTTTATCAATTTTTAAAGTCCCGTAGTGGCAAACTGGCAATATCAACCATCAAGCAGCTTCTTTTGCTCTCCTTCAACTCGCGCTCTTTCTAAAGCCAAAACTGAAGACGACGAATCGCATTTGCGTTTTGCCAGTTTGTGGTCCCTCAAACCAAACGACGTTTTAAAACATCACTGTCAGACGAACCCTTCGCCGTGACAAGGAGCATATCTACATTATTACGAGCGTACGGTACGTCTGCTCTTCAAATTGCATCGCCTGGCGTTTTTATTAAAAAACAGTAAAGAAACGTCACATGGCATAATGACAGGTACCATACGTCTAAAACAGAGTTTTTTCGTGTGATAAGATGGATCTGGATCCCTCCTTTTCTATTATTTCTTCCTCTATCTCATTTTCTCTCCTCTCCTTAGTTCTATTTTCTTTCAAAACAAACAAAGGGGAGAAAAAATCTCGGAAAGCAAACCAAAGAATCTACGAGTAAATTTAACTACCCACATGAAGAAAAAACAGAAATTTAGTACAGAAACTTATAAAATCAGATTAATCATGCCAAATGAGAAACTTACAGTGAAATTGACAAAAATATCACAAATGGTCTAACTTGGGTGAACGAAAAGTCAATTGGATGAAACTTTGCAGAGACCAACAAGTGAAACTAGAAGAAAACCCGACTCTGAATTTCTTGAAGTTATGGGACTCCCCACTCTCTGCCCCTCTGTGTCTTGGTTCTCAGAAAGCGTAAAACGTATAGTCTTTCTCGTTCATAACGTCACTTTCCGACAAGTGGGTTCTTTGCCTCTTCCTCCACAAGATTGGAAACATCACATTTAAGCCTGGTAGCGACTCACTCATCCATCAGCCTTCAATTCTTTTCCTTCCCCAAGTTTGCATTTCCTATTTTTTTCAGATTTCATTTTTCCCCTTCCAGTTTTCATTTTGATATTTTATTAATTAATATAATTGAATTTAGTCGTAGATTCTTTGGTTTGCTTTCTGAGATTTTTTCTCCCCTTTATTTGTTTTGAAAGAAAATAAAAGGAGAGGAGAGAGAAAGAGATAAAAGAAGTAAGAAAATTTTTTTTTTATTTTAAAAATTATCACGTGACATTATCGTAATGGTTCAAGAAATTAGAGGGTCACAATTATGAAAACAAGACCTATAGATAAAAGAGGAAATAAGTCCGATAAGATGTTTGTCATAGTTAGTTACAGTTACTTGTAATTAGTTCAGGAGAGTTGCGTAGAAGTTCGCTTGTACTGCATAAAAGGGAATTCGCATTGATCACCGAAAGTTACCGTTACTTGTAATTAGTTATTGGCATTTACCTTTTTCACTGTCGTTTTGATTTAGTAACTGGCGTCAATCTTCAATGTATCATTCGGCAATCAGCTTCTACTGGTTTTAGCTTTCAGGCCTTTTAGCCATTTCCAAATGCGCAATTGACTACTCAGATGCCCAGTGTAGCTCCCGTTCCTTTCTCTCCGGCCACGTACCATTCTGATTTGGTAATACTTTATGTTGATTGTTGCCTTATTTCGTTTGTTTTAAGTAATTAGGGGCAGCTGATAATGTGAGCACAAATACAGTTAGTAAAATGGAAGAAGTAATTGGCTTGACCTACATTCAGTTTGCCGATTGCGTTGCTTGAATTCCCTATGACCTTGAACGTTGAAGCGTCAATATGAAGTCACTCGTGATTAAGGAAGCTAAGTTGAGGTTCGGCCACAGTATTTACAAAACCATTCATAGATTAAATTAAAGCAATGCTATCTTTATAAAAAAGTCGAGGAGTGCTCCGATGACAGCAGAAGAGTTGGACAACCAGCATAGAAGTACTAAGAAGGTTGGTAAAGGAGAAGGTAGGTTCACAGGCTCTCAATCCATGCCTCCTCGTAGAATTTGGATCCCGTGGAACAGATTGGCCGTTTAACACTAGAAAAAAAGCAAAAAAAAAAAAAACTCAAAATTCATGCGATAAAAAAAGATGCTGAATCTGCCATTGTTGGATGGCACGGATTTCACTAGATCCCAATCCCTCCTCGTAATGAAGGTTAGATGGAAGATGCTGTGCGGGAACAGTCTAGGGAGGGAGGCTGTGTGTCTTACAGGGATTCACTTATGTGAGGAAAGGAATATAATGGAGAAAGCGAGCTCTATGTAATGTGAAGTGGCGTAACAGATTTCACTCTGCCCTTGTCAAAGTCCTTCCCAGAACAGAGTCGGATCACCACCCTCTCTTGTTGTATACTGAGAATCAGAGTGGGAATCCAAGTAAGAGAGCTTTCCCTTTTGAAGGTGCATGGCTTTCTCATGGTAGTATTAAAAGACTTCAGCAGGATAATTGGATTCGAAATTCTCTCCTTCCTATTTCTCTGGCTCATCTCACACCCCAGTTGAGCCGTTGGAATAAGAAGGTGTTCAAATACATTGGGAGGAGGAAAAACAGATTGTATGCACGTCTTGGTGGTATCCAAAGAGCTCGAAATTATGGGCGGAATCAGTTTTTGGATAGGTTGGAATGGGATTTGCAAAAGGAATTGGAAGAGGTCCTTAGTCAGGAAGAAATTATGTGGTATCAGAAGTCCAGGGGTGAGGGATCTGTGAAGGAGACAGAAACATCAAATTCTTATCACACTCGTGCTGTGATCAGAACAAATATAAATAAGATTGTAGCACTGCAAGATGAGGAAGGAAATTGGGTGGAAGATGACAGCCTTCTCAAAGCACACATTTGCCAGTTCTTTAAAAATTTATTTTCTGAGGAGACTAAAAATTTAGATTTTGTGCATGACAGATGGTTGCTTCCTGCTATGAAGCATAGCAACGTCAGTCTCTTATTCTGCCTGTGTCGGATGATGAAGTTAGGGCTGCTTTCTTTGAGATGGGTCCTTGGAAGGCTCGTGGTAATGATGGGTATCCAGCTCTCTTCTATCAGCACAGCAAGGCGGTAAACTCAACTCTAGTGGTTCTCATTCTGAAGGTAGACAAGCCAAATCTCATTTCCCAATTCCGTCCCATCTCCCTTTGCAATTTTAGTTATAAGGAGTTAACTAAACTCTTAGTTAACAAGATTGAAGCCAATTTTGAGATATGCTGAGGATATTGAACAAGCTAGACACCCCATGCATAGAGCTTAGATTGAGGAAGACACACACAGCGGACATTTCATGGCACCCACCCCATTCGGGGTTCGTAAAATTGAACACCAATGGGGCAGCACGCAACGGAGGTAAGCAGTCAAGCTACCTAGAGGTTTGATTCGAACGGAGGAAGGCCATTGGGTGACAGGATTCTCATACAACCTTGGTTCCTCATCTGCGTTTACTGCAGAGCTGTGGGGGTGTGTTTGGGATTGGAGATGGCTTGGAAATATGGCTTCCGGAGAATAGGTGTAGAAAGTGACTCAGCCAATCTTGTTACCTTCTTGAAAAATCCAGGTAAAGGAGTTGCAAGTGACTTATGCCGTCTTAACAGGATTCAAACGTTGGTAGGATGGGAGTTGATGTTTAACCACACTTAAAGGGAAAGAAATAGGTTTGCAGAATGGCTTGCAAATCATGGCTTTCTTCTTCCCATGGGGCTACATGATTTTGAAGCTCCTTTTCCAGAGCTGAACCACTTGGTTCTATCAGACATGGCTGGGGTCTCCATAGCCCATAGAATCTCTAGTTAGTTTCCTTTGTGTTCCCTTGTTTTGGGCAGTCATAAATAATAAAAAAAAAGTCACTCGTGTTTAGTCACTTATGACACCCCTGGAGCAAAACGGAAAAAATTACTGCTAACTTGTGGCGTTTGACTTTTGAAAACAGCTAAAACTATGAAATTTATTCAGTTGATGATAACTTATCAAAATTAACAATGACAAAATATTATCCGAGCGCTCAATTACGTTAAACATTTATAATTTCAAATGGTTAATCCATTGCTTCAACTTTTGGGCTTTCAATAATCTCCCCCAAAAAAAAATAACCTCCTTGAGTTTTTTTTAAATGGTTATTCCCAATGATTATCATATGCAATGTGTACATAGACTGCAGTTAAAACAGTTTTTTTTTTTTTTGGGAGGGGGCGAGGGGAGTTCAGTGAGCTTAAAATATATTAATTACCAATTTATGGAGGATCTTAAATATAAAATATCAGCATTTCAGCCTCGGCGGATTCTGCAGCAAGGTGGCAATATCTTTAAAAAAGATTTCAACAGCACCAAATGAAATCGTATAATACCTAATTAGTTGCTTCTCCATTCTTCGTAGATTGCTCGAGCTGTGTCCTGATATGGCCCATTCTCTGCCATACTCAACCCCAAAGATTAGTTTAAGGCATGAGTGCTGGATTATAAACTTCAAGTATGACAGTTAGCATCTTCAGATTAAATTGAAAAAAGCATAAGAATATGGAAAATGTGAAAAATTCAAATACAAGGCTTTGCCCTATCTTCAATCACGGAATTAATTTATTCTACTTCTCATGTCCTTGTCCAGATGATCATTCTGTTGGCTACCGGGGGGGGGGGGGGGGGGGGGGGGGGGGGGGGGGGG
>JASKGM010000007.1:8844260-8858671 GCA_034509205.1 Ceratonia siliqua
TGCCCACCAACCCCCCCCCCCCCCCCCCCAAAAAAAAAATCCCAAAAGAACATTGATGAACAAGGAGTCGGTGTTATTGAGATGCCATCCGCTAGGAGAGAAGGCAAGGAAGAACAGATGATAGAGGAAAATGGAGGGTAATGGAAAGAGGCCCATATGGAAGATTGTTTTATCTACGATTCACTAGAGTGAAGGAATGGTTTTGATTTTGAGGAAACTCAATCATAAGATTGCAAAAAATGTCATTGCTTGCAAGTTGCATCCCTGCTAGCTTCAAGGCGCCATACTGCCCTTAATTCTGCTTGATACTGTATTCTTTCTATGCTTACAAATTTCAGTGTTTCACTGTCATAAACTTACCAATCAAGATTCGAGAATATCCATGTACTCGTATGAAAGTACCGGTTCATCCAGAAGTTCCATGATTATGCAAAATATGAATGTATACATGTCCTACAAAATCATGGTTTGACCACAAATGTTCTTACTCCTGAATTCAACAAAGCTGACTGGTTTCAGAATCTTAGTTCAATACTTCAATGTTTAATTTTTCACTCAACAAATGACATTTGTCAGAGTTTCCTAATCACAGTTACATACAATTAAAGATGGTCCAACTTCAAAATATTTAGTATATCATACAAATCACTAGTGAGGTATTTGTCCACATAAAAGAAAGAGAGAGCTTACTACTGAATAGAGATACAATGTAGCTCAGAAGAAGATTATTGAGACGCCCATCATAAAACAACCTACAGCCACCCACGGGCTTAAACGCTCACCTGTTTCAGCAACCACATAAGCATAGGCAACATAATATCACTAATTAGGTTGTACATCCAATCACAGAATTAAATCTTGTTATCGCTCTTATTTTATTTTTTTCCCTTTCGGTGTTATGGAATTGACCATGGTCAAACTATAGTAATCTATTCCACAATGATACAAATAAGTTCGTCCAGTGAGGAATGTAACACACTATAATTCATAACTACATAGTTCCAGTAACTGATGTCAAACAATCTCATGGATGCTAGTCTGCTACCATGATGAAATGTTTTTAAGACTCATAAGGAATAGAACAAACTTATTTGAGAAAAAAATGTTCTAAAATGACAGATTTTTAGGAATGACACAAACACATCTATAGAAAAGGGTTGGGTTGCAAGGGATGCAATTCTCATTTCTCCATAAGAAAATGTAGTTATAACCTTCACAGTCTAACATTTTTATGGGTATCCATCAAAAGCGTATTCTCAGTTTTCCACTTACAATTGGTAAGTCATAAACACACATTGAGGATTTTCAGTTCTTGTTCTTGAAAGGCGAGTAGGTGCCATTAAGACCTGATGTTCATTGGCCAAAATTGTTACACCCTGGTGCTTTACTATTATTATTATTATTATATTTGGTCACTCAAGCATTATATGTTAAACTTGATATATTGGAAATCTTTTAGGCATCAATCAAACGGAACAAAATCAAGAAATCTTCCACGGTAACCTGGTATAAGACTCCTTCGCCATCCTCCTTTCAACTCCAATATCTTCTCCAATTTTAAACAGGAAAAATATGCAGATAAAATTGATTGGATGAACTAGCCCAATTCATGCAGTAACAGATAAAACAGGAGACATCTACCTATCCTTGCTGCCTTCCAAAAGAAACCACGAAACCTGTCACCAAAGCATGTTTGTCATCAATTACCTCTGTTGATCAGTTTCTAGTCTTTCATTATGAAGAGGGAAAACACTATTGCAAAAAATAACATCCATGATACATAACATGAATAAAAGTCCACGGTAATAGTAAATAAGGACCTTAAAAGAACTGGGATCAACTGAACTTGTTAAGTTCAATTTTTCATCTCATAAAGGACATGCAAAAGAAAGGGTAGAGAGAGAATCACATATGCCTTTTGGCAAGTAGGCTCATCAGTATTAAATTGCCATCTAATAAGATAAAAGAATAGTTATCCTCCTATTCAGGGACCTCAGTCTTCCGTTTTATCCTGACAGCATTGCAACAAAAGCTACATTGTTGATAAGTATGCTACTTGGAAGAAGCACTTTCAACATATCCAGAAACCAAATGAGTGTTGCAGTGCATATGATACAAGGCAGAAGATAGAGAGAGATATACCCAGTTCTCTGTTCAAGGATTGCCGGAAACTGCATCTTCAAATAAGTGCAGGTGCAGATTCCCAGTAGTATCACAGTTAAAAATGAATGGAAATTGAATAGAGCAGACTGAAATCAAATTGAAAACGGATGTCAAAGCTGACAACTCTGTGGACTATATCAAAGTAATTTAGGCGTTACAGTTTTCTCACCATCTTAAGTTAGCGTTGTTTAGCATATACCACTTTTTACGTTCCTCCAATTCTACAAAACATGTCAATAGCAATCTTATCAGATATACACGTAAGCAGCATTGATCCAACGCAATATGCAATAAAGCAAATGGCAACAAATGCTACGCACAAACAACTAAAAAGTTGAAAATTATGCTTATACTATCTCCAGTAGTTCTAATGTATCTCTTAAGAAGTGAAAACACATGGAAACCAAAATTTCATTTTTGAAAGTCCCTTTCATCATATAGTTCCAGAAAAGCCAAATATTAAGAGCAACCATTTTACATACAATTCACGTAGAGGTGTAATTTAAACTCTTCAGCCTGGTTTTATTAGAAGGAATAAATGATGAAACGAGAAAATCCTTATTATCTTAGAATTTTTATGAACATTATGAAACACTAAGGTCCATTTCCACCCAATATTACATGAAGAAGAAGTAAAGAGAGCTCGCGAATTCATGATGAAAGCAAAACGCATGCTGAATTGAAGAAATCGGATTGAAAAATGAAAGTTTACCGAATCTACGCTGCAAGTGCCGCACCCAGAGATGAGAGCGAAAACCTTTTTCCCACTATGGTCGATGTCGCCAGTCTTTTCTTTTTTACCCTGCCTTTTTAGTTTTTTTACTTTTCGTCATTTCCAAATTCTGGATCTCACTGTTACAGGGAGGAGGTAAACCCCAGATGAAGTTTGAGAGATTCTTAGTTTAAAAAAATTAATGTATTCTGTTTAATTATCTAATAGTGCCACATCCACACATTTTTAACTTGAAATTTGATCAATGGAACACGCAGAAGGCAAAAGGGTCATGGTTCATTGAAGAGAACTAGATTCTTATCACCCACAATGTATTAATTTTATTTTGAGTAAATTATATTTTAATGTTTTTAAAGACATTATATTTTTAGAGTATTACATGAAATCCATAAAAAAAAGTATTACATGAAAATTTATTTTTTTCTATGATATTATTATAAAATATAATTTTTATTTTTATACATAATATGAATTTAAAATTTTAAGTAAATATTTTTTAATTATTTCTAAAATTAAAATTTATATAAGAAAAATCTTTAACAATGAGACTAAGTTTCGTCTTTTTTTATTTTTTTTATTTTTTAAAATTAATTAAATTTTTTTACATTTCATTTATTATTTTTTTTACTATTCATTTGTAACTTAAAAAATTTTATAAAAAATATAAAAACATTTCAAAAAGCTCTAAAAAAAATTTATGTTATAAAATTAATTTATTAATTTTAAAATTTATAAAAATTTATAAAAAAAATTATAAGTGGGAGTAATGCCCTTAGCCAAATGCCCCATAAACTATAGATAAAGACCATCGCGTGGAAAAGTACGAATATTCAATAGCATGGTTTTAAACACTGTAATATCGTAAAAAAAAAAATTCGTACTCTAGCTTTGATTACAATCAAGATCAAGGCTTTCTTTCTCAACTATGCAATCGTCAATTCTCTTATGAGTCTTCAAACAAATATCTCCCCGAAATTATAAAATTTATTATTACAAACCAAACTTCTTTGGTCTCAAAAATGTGGTTGAACCCTTCCGTAAACCTGGCATTGAGATTTGCTGCTGATACTTGGCCTCCTTTTCCTTCTCCTTCTCTTTCCTTTTTCTCTCAGCCTCTGCTTGTACCTTCTTCAAATTTTCCATCTCCTCCTCCATGGCCGTTTTCTCTTCTTTCTGTCTCTTCTTATGCTCCAACAAGGATGTATCAGAATCCTTGACAGAGAAGAACATAGGTCCCAGCTCAGCTAACCACTGGGGCTCCACTGCTGTGGCACACTGCATGTACTCCTTGGTTGTCAAGATTAACTCATGATAAACCACATACTCTGGAGTGCAACCCATACCATAGAGAGCACTGCTGGGGTGTAAATGACAGGGCATTCCATTCCGGCTGTTAACATACTCCCCCACCCCCTTTAATTTTGCTGCATTATGGAAGTATGCAGAACAAATCGCTTTTCTCACAATGTCTGTATCAGGCCAACAAGATGTTAGGGGAATCTTTAAAGTCTTGAGAATATCAAGCAGCTGGGATCTCACCTCTCTAGCCTTTCTTAGACCCTTAACATGCAAAAAATGATCATTGCACCAATCACCCCTGTAATCATGTTGTTTCCATTGCTGATAAACATTGTAAAGGGTTAAATGATCAGATTCTGGCACAAAAAATCTTTCACGGGCAGCATCACTCTCCTCTACCCTGTCCTTGGGTCTAAAGAAAACAGATGGTACTGACAACATTGAAACGATGGTCAGAACCTCTTCCAGACACCCCAGCCGTTCACCCATCAAAAGCATCTTAGCAAGGGGTGGGTCCAGCGGAAACTCAACCATTTTCCATCCAAGATCAGTTAAGCCCCCAACATTATTAAGAGCACCTAAGACCCACAACTGATACATTGAATTGAGAATATTATCTTGCGGAGGTGGATCCATGAAATCAAAATCAAGCAAATTATCAACTTTAAGGGATTTGAGCAATAAGACCACGTTGCCAAGGTTAGTCCTCTGGATCTCTGGAACAGGGCCGGGCAACATTTCATTTAGGTATGCACTCTCTGTGTACAACCGATAACATGTACCAGGCCCGGTTCTACCAGCTCGTCCAGCACGCTGATCAGCAGCAGCACGGCTAACAGGGAATACTTGAAGAGCATCCATACCCATCCTAGGATTATACACCTTCATTTTACCGTAGCCTGTGTCAATGACATAGAAGATACCATCAACAGTCAATGATGTCTCAGCAATATTAGTAGCCACAATGCATTTACGAGCTCCATCTTCAGCTTTCTGGAAAATCTTTGCTTGCAAATCAGCAGGCAGTTGAGAGTATATGGGAAGAATCAAGAGTTTAGGGACTGCTTTATTTGAAGATGACATCATCTGTTCTATTCTCTCTGCAAGGGAATAACAAGCTGCCTCAATCTCATCTTGGCCAGTCATGAATATAAGGATGTCACCTGATGGGCTGGTTATGTGAATAGTCATGGCCTGCTTCACTGCAGCTTCAACATAGTCTTCACATGGAGTTTTACTCCATAATATATTAACAGGAAATGTTCTCCCAGGAATGTGGAATATTGGGACACTGCAAGGATACCCTAATTTAGTTAAACTGAGCAAGTTGATACAGAGAAAACATGCTAAGATGAAGATTTAAAATTTACCTTCCAAAGAAATTTGAAAATTTTTGTGCATTCAGAGTTGCAGATGTGACAATTAGCTTGAAATCACGACGTTGGGCTACCACTTTCTTCAATATTCCAAAAAGAACATCTGTGCTTAGTGACCTTTCATGGGCTTCATCCATGACAACAACCCTGCAATATTTCCATCCCTGATTATCAGTAACATTGTTCTATGATAAAAATAATGAGATGTAAATCTAGAGGAGAGAATTTTTCAGTATTTCCATACCGATACTTGTCTAAATCAGAGTCTTTGAGTGTTTCCCTTAGAAGTACACCATCTGTCATGTACTGTAAAAGTTAACCATAAAAATTTAGAGCGTATTAGAATGAGTTCATGATCATGTATCCACATAATAAAATGTTCACAGATATTAATGCTTCCAGAAATAAGATGGTGAAAAGAAATCACAGGCAACATGACAGTTTAATATATGAACAACCATAATTAACTATAATCCTACAAAGTAAGTAGGTATCCACCTTAATAACAGTATTTGGCCCAGTTACATCCTCAAAGCGTATAGCATAGCCAACTTTATCACCCAACTCTGTCTCCATCTCCTCGCTGACTCTCTTGGCAACACTCATAGCTGCCACACGCCTAGGTTGGGTGCAGCCTACTATACCATTTCTAGTAGTATAGCCATCTTCGTGCAGATACTGTCCACAAAACCAAAATGTCAAATTCCACTGATGAATGCATACACTTATTTGCAACAAACCTCTCACTTTTCTCTCTCTCTTTTTCTTGGATGAACCTAATGATGTAGAAAATCAAAGAAGAATAGGGGAAAAAACCTGTGTCAATTGTGTGGTCTTTCCTGAACCAGTCTCTCCTACCACTACCACCACCTGGTTTTCTCGAATCACCTACAAGTTGTACACCCAAAACATATTATAAGAAAATACACAAGACAAGATCTACATGTTTTAATCAGCAAAGTTAAGTGGAAACAATATAACTAAAAGACAGTAAAATTCACTTTCAAATTATTTTAAACAAAGGATAGAGGAGCAAACCAAGAATCAGAAAGCATTGAATCTCTCAATGAGTTATTTATTTCCTTAATTTGGATAGTGGCCCTAATTTGAACCATATTTTCTTGTAAAGTGAAACATAATTATCTACCACATAAAAATGCACAATTACATTACACAAATATATAATTAATAGGATGAAAGATGGAAAGGATTTTGTTAGGATACACAAGCAAGGAAACTTGGAGTTCCACATGGGGTGCATGAGCACTTGGTGAGGGCTTATAAGGCCCTTAGGCACCCTCCCCTCATGAACTAGCTTTTGAGGGTGAGTTCTACCTAGGTGGTCCTTATCAGATTTTTGGCGTTAAACTTATCTAAAATCATTATAGAATAATATGGCTCAAACTAGCCCACCTATACAAGAAATAGAGATAGGTAGAACAGTATATGTTAAAGGTTGAAATATTCAATGCCCTAATTTTGAACACTTGAACCAATTGGTTGTAATCATTAAATACTTCAACCAGAAATATTATCACTTCCCAAATGATTCCATCTTTTTGACAGAAAACAATCAAGTTGATAGTTATCAAGTATACCAAAGAAAAGCCAACCTGTAATAACTCTTCACGAACTGAAAATATGGGTAGATATTGTCTTTGCTCAGCAAGACTTTTTGACATCGCAAAGTCACTCACAGCTTCGCCCTTTTTCAAATGCTGGGCAAACTTAGCATCCTCCTTGAAATCAATTTCACCTTGTTCACCCACTACAGCTGTATCTGCATCAATCTGGCATTGGAAATACATTTAAATAAGACCAAATCTTTAAACTACAAAAAGAGAGAGTAGAAATAACAATTATTCAAGAAAAATACCTGTTCTGCTGTTTTCTCAACACCAAGGATATCACCAAGTTTTGAGCCTGCAAGTTCCCAAAACCGTTGGCGGGATTTATTCATACTTTGCTTCTCATGGATTTCTCTGACTAGAGCAGATCCTTTACGAGAAATTATAGCCATATCAGATGTTGGATCCTTAATTGGCATTATTGGCTCTGCCTGCTTTGTAAAAACAACTCTTCCATCCAGGAAAGGAGGCTTTGTGTCTGTCACCATAAGGGAGAGAAAATAATCAGTTAAAGGGGAAGAGAACCAGTGTTACATTATCAAAGTTTTTCAGATTAAAATTTGTTAGAAAGTACATATACCATGTACGAGAAGAATAACCTTGCGTTCTTCCTCATCATCAAATTCAGTCTGAACCTCTGTGCCTCTAACAGCTCCTGATCTCAGCAGTTGCCGGTCCTCCCACTGAGCATTATCAGCTGTGAGCTGAGACAACTTCTTGCTCTGAGCAAGGGACATCTTAGTCCCATCTCTTCGGACCTGTGTTATCGATAACAACTCCTTAGTTAATTTTATCAGACAACAAACTGCCAACTACTCTGAAACAATGTGCACTAATACATACAATATTTTGTAAATAAGTGAACTATGACTATTACTACACATCTAACAGAGATAAAACACAAGGATATTACATGCACACGCTGTGGTGTTTACACACAGACCTATGGGTGCCTGCTGACACTGCTCCTATAACACAGCAAACTATTGTTGCATGAATAACTGCTTTTTGTCAGTCAATCGCCCAAGTTAAAACAATGCTCATGTAGAGATAGTATCAACGCAGTAGACAAACACATTTCAATAGCCACAATCTACACAAGGATATCATTGCAAATTTCTCTCAAAACAACTAGATTTTGGTCATTTTTTGAAAGATACTTCAAGTTAAATTTTTTTTTTTGAAAACATCATTGACCAAAATAAAGCAAATAGTCCATCAGTGTGCAAATATGTAGGCATTTCCTACCCACAAGCACATCAGCATCAATTTCCTGCAAAACAGCATTACAGAACAACCTATATGCATGATGGCATACATAGGCCTTTTAGAATTTCAACAAAACAGACCAATTTTGATATGCTACCTAATCAAAATCCTCTAAGATACCTTCCACCCACAAGACCATGATAACAGTTCTGAACACACAAGCAAATTAAAAAAACGTAATTAAGGGAGCAGGTTAATTAAGACATCATAACCTGCTCCCCGAAACTGTACACAAGAAATTGCATACAGCACAAGCAGCATCTACAACAAATAAATATTCTGCTTTATCTGTCAAATCGGTATACAAAAATTTAAATACAAATAACCCAAAAGCCTAAGTTGATAGGAAACAAGCTGAACTATGCGTATCAAGCTTAACATACCAACAACTATTATTTGCAACACCCAGCACATTGAACACAGTAAAGTTGCTAACCTAAACTAAATTACAATAAACGAATTGCTTAGAAACTTCAACTTTCTTCTAGATCTAAACATAGTTTAATAAAATAAGTAAATAACGACTATGAGTTACAAGATATAGCATGAAGGACTCTTTCATATGCTTTTCAATGTTCAAATATATTAGTTCTCCTTATGGCCTGTAACAATGACCACTAAACAATTTGAATAGCAGCAGGAAGCTCCATATGGATAAACTAATTCAAGAACCTTAGTTTAAGTTATAATAAAATTTTCTTAAAAAAAATACCAGTCTTTTGGCTAACTCAGCTTCTTTTTTCTGAAAGGAAGCCTCGTCTCCAAGAAAAAGTGACGAGTTATCAGCATCAGACATTGTATTGCCTTCCTCTCTGTCATACCTACGTAAAGAGCATCATCTTAATTAGATTAAATGTAAGAAATGAAAAGTAAAAACCAAAAGGTTTGATAACTACAGAGTATAATATTAAGTCTGGTTGAATCATCTCCAACTTAGGCTCCATGAACAGTTGAACACTAAGATAAGGTAAATCATGAGCAAATTTTAGATCTAGCCATCAACAAAGGGAAAATCACAACAACATATTCCTAATGCTTAAATCAAGAATTATGAAGGGAATGCCCAAAAAGGAACCAGCACATCATTCAAAAAATATTATTATTAAGCACTCAGGTTCTCTTTTCCGAAAAGACTTATCGACGACAACAGTACATCTTTCATATGTTGTGATTTAAAATGATATCAAAGAAGAATACTTTTCCATAACTAAAATTGGTTACCATGCTCGGTCAGCATTGTATTCCATCTCTAGACGCATGCTTTCAGTAATCTCATACTTGCGTTCTTCACCCAAATCAGCAATTTTCACCTCGTCATCCTGCACACATGAAATTAATATTGATTAAATTAATAATATAGCATGCATACCAAGCTAAAACCAATCCACAATCATTACAGCACGCAAGAAGGAAACTACAAAGCATATAAATCAAAAACCTTTTATATTATTTAAATCAAGCATCATGGATAAACTATTGAACATAAGGGGGAATTATCAGAAGCAAGGTGCAAAAAAATACCTCATATGAATTTGAATTTTCCGAAGAAAAAGTTAGGGGATGGGACCTTCCACTATGCCTAGAACCAGAAGATTTAACCGAAGATCCAGAAGCACGTATTGGAACAGGAGATGGAGATACATGGTCCCAAGGAGAAGATGAAGTAACTGCATTAAATTTAGCAATGGATTAAAATAACTTTTCCAAGACTACCATTATCAGAGTCAATTATATGAATTAAAAAATCTGAATTTTGACATACACAAGAAGGTTCTCATATTTGAAATAACATACAGGATGAATGAGGAGTATGATTCCCCAACCATGGAGACACTAATCGTGCATCAGGTGAGGCACCAACAAACATTGGGGATGGTGAAGGTTGATGATGCTTAGAAGAATAAGAGCTATCCCTTCGTGGGGTATCTTCCCATTCCCATCGATCATCATCCCAGTCAGACCTACCTGTAAAATTTGCATATTTCAGCACTAGAATATAAAACATCATTCATTGACATTGATATATGTTTATAAATGATATTTGGGTCATCAATAATAGCTAGATTTCTCAATACACTGGGACTAACTGACAAATAAAACTTTTGAGAAAAGATATTACCTGAAATTCCAGTTTTAATACAATGGGAACAGTACAATAACTTGTTTACAATAATCCCAACAATGGGTAAAAGCCATTACATTTTCCCTGGCTTCAGTACTTGGGTTAATTCAAAACTTCCAATAAAAAAGAGAGCATAATGATTACACACCTGGTGTTCTCCTGGAGCCCTCATATCTGCTTCGCTTTCTGCCATAGTCATAGTCATATCTACCACGTGAATCCCTTTCTGGATACCGTTCCCTACTATCATTGTTGTTTCTATGCTGTATGTTTCTACTATCACTTCTTGAATCATGCCTGAGACGTCTTCTCTCACTTCTATGGTCCTCCCTGTCATATTTAGAAGGCGACGCAGGATGCTTCACAGTTGACAAATTAAAGTTAGGTTCATAGCACAACGTATAAGAACCCTTTTGAACAAAAATGCCAATTGCAAAAATGAAATGACATTATTAGGCAATGAAAGAGTTGAGCCTTTATTTATTACACAGATATTTTACAGAAGCACACCTTAACAATTTCCCATGACAAAATCTCAAAATATTCTTCATGTTCTTCATAACATATATCAAGAGACAGAGAAACAGCCACTTAAAAGAAAGACCACAATCTACAGAAGAGGTTCTTCCCATTCATCTTTTTCTCAACTTCCTGATTTTTTTGGATGACTATGAGTTGGATTCACCATCTATTACCCAAATCCCAACACCTTTGTATCACTTATTAAACACATTAGAAACAGAGGAGATTCTCAGAAAAGCTCTGAATCTAAGTTATAACATAAAAGGGAGACATTGAACATTTCTCTCCTGCCGAGACTCATATGTGCCACACAGTTGCAAACAAACACATAATAACTAAAAAAAAGCTTAAGCTAATTTGGCTTTCCTCTGTAGATTTTTAGAAAAACCCAAGCAGGGATGACCACCTGGGCAAAGGTTTCATCTAGTTTATATTTGTTTTCAGGATCTGTAAAGCCCAAAAATGGAATTGTGGAGTTTAAAAACTAATCGCAATATGAAGAGACATTAACATTAAGCAATAAGAACTAGGATATTATAAATACTGCAGGTTAACCTTGAGCGTGTCAATATTAACTGAATATCTGTTCTTTTCAATTTGAAGACAACAAAAATCATTAGACTATCAGATCTTTCTCAACAGATAGTCACTCAAACAGAGTATTTATCGGTAGACTAACAATTTAAGCACAGTTCTAAACGGGTAAACCACAAAATAATAAAAATAGCATCATTAAAGATAAAACCATTGAGAAAAAAATAGGATTAAATTATCTTACATCTAAACCCATATGCTCACTTGAACGGGTCCTATATGTATCACCATGATGATCTTCAGTCACGGAACTTTCTGCATTCAAAATCATAGAACCGTTTGAGATTACTATTTACTTTTCTAGGGAGAAAAGAAAATTTGAAACCTAAAACAAAGTAAATGCATCATTTAGAACAGAAAACCCAGGTTGAGCTCTACGGAATTTCCAGTACAACTACCCATAACAATTATTAAAAAGCCTGCTCCTTCCCATTTCCATGCCCAAAAAGCTTCATGTTTACCAGTTGGTCGATGTTTTTCCCTTCAATAGCACTTCACATTAACTTTAAAATCCATCAGGCAATGAAACAAAAATGTTATATAAGCGCATGCTTTGATGTCCTACAGAATAAGTGTATAATTAGTGCCAGCTACCTTATTGGAAGTCAGATAAGCCACATCTTATAATCCCCCCACAATTGCCCATCCAACAAAATCAACGCCTTTGTGATGAATATGGATAATAGAAGTAAACTATAATGCTAGCAATGGATTCACATTTGAGGCATTTGTAACTTCATACCAATCCCAACATCCCACACAATAATTTAAGAGCCAACTTGCTATTCCTAGCTAGCAAGCCCATCCTTAAATAACTGCTACATGTAAATATAAATCTTAGAGAGCAACCACAACCACCTTATATTTAGACCATGAATGGGTGATATCCAAGCATAAGCTGCATAACCAAACAAATTACTAAAAGGCAGCAAAAGAAGTACCATTGATGTACCTGCAGTAGTCCTTCCCATTCCATGTGAAAACAATTAAACTCATGCCCCACCAACAGAATTATATACAAAAACAAATATTTTGAAAAAAAACAGATGCCTGTGCGTGTGTGTATGTGTACCTGCTTGTGATGTTTCACTAGTCATTTCACGGTATTTCCTATTAGCATGTTTGCTTGTACTAATAGATCCACCATGCCCACTTTCATCAACAGCAGAAGACTCATACTTATCATCTTCCTCTGCAGATGCCGCAATAGAAGTGATTCTTTCCTTTGGGACCTTGAATCCCACATCAGGTTGAGACCCTCCACGTTTTGCATTAGCAAGGACATCAAGTCCTGTTACATCATTTATCAATATTGATCTACAATGAATTAATGTTCATACATTATAAAAGTAAATTACCTCCAGACAGCATCAATATTCAGTGTTTATGTGCATGAAACTAAACATACGAAAAGGTGTACCTAAACGAGATTTTCTTTCTTGAGGTATGTACACCACTTTATCCTTCCCAGGAACATAGAGGCCGCCACCACCAGACTTCTCTGGTTCCAATGTCACTGTTATCTTGTCTAAGTCAATGACTCCAGCACCACCTCCTTCTTTCTACTCATAAGAAGAAAATTAAAATAGAAAATTCATATATCAAATATTTTGACAGATTAATGCTCAATAATCTTATTGGACTGTGATGGCCAAAAAAAGAAGCATAGAAGTGCAGTAAGTATGTCTGAATTAATACTGACCTCCATGATAACGAAACCCACAGCAGAGGCACTGCAGCCGAGAATAATCCTTTAAGATGAAACCACTTGAATCAATTTCTGCACCCGAGCTCCTGTCTTCCAATGGCCGCTTTAGCTGGTTCGCCGGAGCAGTGGACCGAGGTGTTCGAGGGTCAAAGATGGAGAAGGAGGTCACCGTGAACGAGTAGAAGAGGTGTCGAGGGTTCTTTCTACCCTAAATTAATTCCTGGCTGCTGAAATTACAACCATTTTAGATGAAATTTTGAAATAGTATGGACATTCATGAATTTTAAGCATTTTAACATTCCCTAGAAAACCACCCTTTAATCCTAAATCTTAATTTGACAAAATCCTCAACTCCTAACCTCTAGGCAGAGTTTCAATATGCAAATTACGTACCTTTCGATCTTTGGGCAGAGGAACAAAATCTTCAGTTACGGACTCAATCACTGCAGACCTATTTCAATTTCGAAGTTGGCACCATGTTGGATGTCCCCTTTCATCTTCTCTCAGTTTTCCGACCGACTTTAGGAGCAGGCAGCAGGGTAAACGAGTAATTTTAAACAAAAAATTGAAGATTACAAATTTTGTGCCTAGATTTCGTCCCTTATCCCCAATTTTAGTCAACTGATTGATTTTCTACAATATTCACCTGTGTTGGGAATTTTGAAGTTACCTCGACGACGAGGAAGGACAATGAATAAATATCCCATTTTTTTTACATGTTAGAATCAATTAAATTTTTTAAAAGAAGTATTTTTAATATTAGTATTCAAAAGAGTCATATATTTAAAATACTCAAATAGATTATTAAAAAATACTCAAATATATTAAAAAGAAAAATACTGTAGTGTGTGATTTAATAATTTTTTAAATTTAAAAATTAGGAATTTAAACTTAATTCAAATAAAATAATTTTAAAAAAATAACTAGATATTCAACATTAGTATTGAATATGGGGTACAAAATATATCCCAGAAAACTAAAAATATCAAAGGCAAAT
>JASKGM010000007.1:8858771-8883390 GCA_034509205.1 Ceratonia siliqua
TGCAGAAAAATTTAAGTCTAAACCAAAACCATCATCAATAGTGGGTTTACATGCAAGCACGGCATTCTTACAAGAAAACAGTTCTGTGCGATAAAATATTGTCATTACATCAATATAATAAGAACATAATACATGTACCATTATATATGTTTCACAATATAAGTATCTTGGTTTTGTTAGTGCTAATTCAGGCTGCTCCGTGAGGCTTATCCAGCCTTTTTGGATCTTAAGAAAAATGAACTCAGGTCGTTGGGCCGTTTTTTATTTTGCCTATACTTGAAGGTCCATAACCTGACCTTATAGGGTGTTAAGACTTAAGTAGTTTGAAAAAGATTTAATTAAAAAAATAAATAAAAAATAACCAAATACACAAATTAATTATAAAAGTTAATAAAAATATATTTTAAATTATTCAAAATAAGTATATATAAAAAATAAATTATTCATAATAAACAAGTATAAATTAAAAAATAATAATATAAAATTATCATAACTCAACATTATAAATTAAAATATCTATTAAATATAATCTTCAACAATAATATTTGAATATATTTTATATGTTGTACCTCTTTTAGATTATTATCATATTTATCTACCATAAAAAATAATTATTAATCAAATATAAGAATTTAAAAGAAATAAAATAAAATAAAACAAACAAACATTAAATTAAATTAATAAATATTACCATTAAAAAAAACCTAACAACCAATTATGAATAAAAATAAGACAACTTCTATACTTGTTGAAAATACAAAAATTAATACTCATAGGCTATTGTGGTAATTTAAATACTTAAAATGTCACAAGTCATTATTGAAATATATATGTCTACAATATTTATAATATTAAATATATTCAAATAAATTACTAAAAAAAATAAAATATTGGCTGGACCCTATTAAGAGCAAGGCCGAGTAGGCCCAATCTTAAAAAGACCCCGTTTAACTTTAGGTTTTGTAAAATAATGACATAGCCTTACCCGAATCCTAAAAAAATAAGCTTAAAAAATCTGCTTAAATTTAGATATTATAAATCAATATTCTAACCATACTCAAATTCTACAAAAAATTGAGCTAACCGGTTTGGCCAATTTAGGCATTATAAATCAATACTCTAACCATACTCAAATCTTACAAAAAAAGGAGCTAACCCGTTTGGCCTACATGTTATGTTTCTCTGTGCATGGAACAATTTCTAGTGGCATTGGTTTCTTGTGCCACGGACTACATGTAATGTGAAAGAGAGCCGAGCCTTCTGAGTTCACCGAATAATTAGATCCAAACCGCTTTGGATTTTGCACTGTCCAATAATGAGGCTTCGGCCCACATCACATTGTATTGTCATTATGCGTCCCATAGAATAACGTTCAATAAATAAATAAATAATAATAAATATTATTGTATATTTTTATATTATTATGAGTTTGTTAAAATAATGTATTATATATATTATATAAAATAATATTTTTGGTAATTGTTAATATCATAATAAATAAATAATATTAAATTAATGATATAACATGCATGATAGTGATGCCAATAACAAACAACAACAATGATAATAATGAATCCACTGAATTGACAAATATAACAATAATAGTAGCATCAATAATAGTAATAATATGATGAAATATTAATAAATAAATACACAAATCATTTTTTAAATCATTTTTTAATGTAAACGTTTTATTACATTTCTTAACATGGCTTATTTTATATTGTGTGAACATATAATATTATATAGTGATGATGATAGAAAAAAATAATTGCACAAACTTATATAATTTTTTGTGTATATCAAATATTATATAAGACTATATTATATTAATTTATATTATCATATATAGTATTGTATGTAAAAAATGATATTTTTATAAATGCTTAAATATAGTTTTAGTCCCTTTAATTTTGTAAACTCTTCAATTTAGTCATTTTATTTTTAATTTAAACAATGTAATTCTTATATATTTTTTAAATTTCTTTTAAAAGCATATGTCATATTTTTGTTCATCAAATTATTTGTTATTATTTACTTAAAGTGACTATTTAACAAATTATTAAGTAAAAATATATTAAAAAATAAGAAGAAAAAGATAAAAAATGTGCATCTAGCATAATTTTACTTAATTATATATTAAATAATTATTTAAAAATGAATAATAATATGAACCAAATTAAATTAAATTTTTTTAAAATATATATATATATATATATTATTTAAATAAATATTATAATATTAAAAGAATGAAAACTACATTTAAACATTTTATAAATAATGTTGGGTATAGGATTAAAACCTATGTGCAGTTTAACTGCAGAAGATCTTGAATCTTCCCCCTTAACCTCCCGGGCAAACCAGCTCATTTTCTTAGATTATTAAAACTATAAAGTTTCAATGAGACTACAATTTGATTTGAGAAAATAGAAAAATCATAGTTAGTAGTTTTCACTTTATATGCAAATCTTTTATTTTTTTTATTTTTTTTTAAATTCTTTTGACTTATTTCTTAAAATAAAAATTTTAAAAAAAGTAGATAATTAAATAATTAAAATTTTAAAGTAGACAATAAAATAATTCAGAATAGGATAGGATGCACCTTAATTCTCTTGATTTTATTTCTTTTTATGTTTATATTAATTAAATGAACTATTAAAATGAATTTTATAATCTCTTTATATATCTCATCTAAATTTTTTTTAAACATTGGAGAATGTTATGCTATTTTTTTAATGTAACAACTAACAAGTATTTAGTACACATATGTAAAGTTGGACATGAAGATTAATGACCTGTCCTGTTAAAACTTAAATCCAACGCTTCCTGCAGCTTGTTCGTGCCTGCGTGCCTACCCTGCCTATACATCTTAACAAGAAGATGCAAAGATTCACGACATGAAACTAACATCCGAACAATGAAGTATTTAAATGAGGGGAAATTTTATGTTAATATTCTACTTTTAAGACGATAATAATATAATTTTTTATAAAAAATTTGGTATTCTATGAAAATATGTAAGGTTCACTCAAAAAAATATTCTTGAAATTCACAATATCTCATCTACCTATCTATTTATATTATATTATAAAATAAGGGGCATTTTCAGGAACGGATTTAGGGGGCAAGCAGGGCCTTGGCCCCCCTTCCTCCTTCAATATATATATATATATATATATATATAATTATTTTATTATTATTTTTAATTTAAAAATATAATAAATAAATTATTTATAAAATTTATGTAACTAATTTTAAAGTAATTAATTTTTATTTTTTAAAGTTTCTTTTAGTATTTTAAATAAATTGGGTTAAGTCTAATAATTTTTTGCTTTTCTTGTTTATCAAAATTTAATGTTGTTATACATTTTTTTGTTCTATTTTTCTTAAATAAAATTTTAATTATTCATCAAACTTCAAATTATTATCATAAATAATTTTTTATTTAATTTGTTAGTACATTTTTTTTCTTAAAATCCTAGTTCGGCCCCCCCTTTAAGTAATTTCTGGATCCGTTCCTGAGCACTTCCTTTGGGTAGTAAGAGAGTTTTGTAAATTTTTTTTTATATATATTTAAAAATTTTTTAAGTTATAAATAAATAGTAAAAAACTTTATGGATAAATAGTATCAAAAATAAAAATAAATTTTTAAAAAAATATATGATATAAAAAATAATTAATTAATTTTAAAAAATAATAAAATTAAGAAAACACATAAAAATATGAGAAAAAGAACAAATTGGCTCTGTATGATAGCCATAGCCTATAAAATAAAATGTTTCTATAATGTTAATAAGAGATTGAAATTTATTACTTCATTAAACTAACATTTGTCATTCAATTATATTGATATTTGTCACTCAATTAATGTTATTTATCTTTTAATTAAAAAATTTATTTTATAATTTCTATAAAATAATAAACTTAATTACCAATAATAATTATTAATTTTGCTATTAAATTATTATCAACAGTTCATTTATTATTGTTATATTGTATCTTCTATTTTTACCTATAAAAGTAGAATATAATCATAACTACATTTAATATAACCTCTTAATTTACTTTATAATTGAGTAATATTTAATAGTTTTCATAAAAAAATAATTTATCATATTTTTATTTATAATAATTAAAAGTCATATTTATTGAAATAACATTTAAATTTAAATTTATATATACAAAGCTCTTTATATATAGCTTGATCTGTTCAACTTCATACAATTCCATATTTCTTTATACATGGTTTTTTTTTTGTCTATGATTTAATTTTATTTATTTCTTTTTGTTAGTAATTATATAAAAAATTGTTGATTAGTTCAAGAATATCCAATTGATTTTATACTCTCTTTTTTCATTTATAGGTATGGAAGTATAATATGAATTTGGGGTTTTAGGAGAATAATGTTTAGAGAAAAGGAACAACTTTGTCATTATATATGTTTATTTTATTTTATTTCCTTCTATTTAATGGTTTTTGTTTTTCACATTTTCTCGCTCTTATTCGAGTATAATGTTATTCTCTTTCATATATTTTTGTAATAGAAATTTAAGAATAATTACAAATAAATATCATATAAGTGAGATAATAATAAAAGTATAATTTTTGGCGATACCGTAACCTTTTATGAGGGCAACACCTCCCCTGAAGACCATCGTGCTTTTACTATTTATTCAAAATTTTGAATTCAAATTTATATGTATAAAATTTTTTAAATAATTTTATAATTTATATGCATATTTTTATATGTTTTGAAAAAATAATCTCCATGTATTTATTTATTCATTTGAAAAATGGCAATGATTAATTATTTCAATAATATTTTATTGTTCTTTCATCATTTATCAGTTTAAATATAAACTAATAAAATATTTAATTTATTTAAAAATAATTTAGTTAAGGATAATTTTGAAAATTTGGCAAATTTATTTTTCCTTTCTTTTTTTGATTAAATTTGCTTGGACACTATTATATTTGAGATAAGTTGTTGGTGTCGACGATTCAATAAATTAGACGAATAAGATCGTACTTGGTAAAGATGACCACATTGTTAAATTGGCCATACTTGAAAATCTATTTTGTCAATATATTTTTTATGAAAACAATATAATTTTAAGAATATTAATATAATAGTTCGATATTAATCTAGGGGAAGAAAAACATTAATACACTGATCAACTATTTAAGTATGAATAATTTGTAAAGAAATATGCTTACATGAAAGTGTATTTTTTAAATTTTGTTTAAAGAATTGGCCTAATAATTTAGAATCTTAATTTTATTAGTATTTGGGGTCAAATCTTAAAAAAAAATTTAAAATAATGTTGGCCTCTTATGACTTATTTTTATTACAATAAAAAAATAAATTAATTAGGTTACAAGTAAGTTGGGTGAAACACCATGTAATTGATGGGCTAACAAATCTTAAGAAATTGTGTCATTTTTATTGTAACTAATTATTTTTTAAAACCAATGTTTAAAATTTTAACGGATCAATGAATTGATAAAAGCAATAACAATTCACGATTAAGTGGTTTAAATTGCAATTAGACATGTAATAAAAGAATATATATATATATATATATATATATATATATATATATATATTATCTATCTTCTATATCTATATTATATTCTAAAACAAAACATTTTTACAGAATTGATAGGAGATAATATTTTATATTCTATTAAACTGATATTTGTCACTCCATTAATACCCTTTATCTTAATTAAAATAATTATATTGTAATTTCTATAAAATTATAAACTTAATTACTAATAATAGTTATTAATTTTTATATTAAATTTCTTTTAAAAATTCATTTATTATTGTTATATTATATATACTCTTTTTACCAATAAAAATCAATAGAAGTATAAATACATTTAATAAAATATCCTAATTTACATCGCAATTAAATAACATTTAAAAATTTTTCTAAAAAAAGAATTTACCATATTTCTCTTTATATTAATAAAGGCATTTAATAAAATCTGAATTCAAATTTATATGTAAAAAACTATTTATATATAAAATTGATCTCCTCAAACTTTACACAAATTTTTTTATACTCATTTGCACATATTTTTTTGTGTCTGTGTTATTCTCTCCCATATATTTTTGTAATATAGATTAAAGAATAAATATAAATAGATGTCATATAAGTAAGAAAAAAATAAAGATATAATTTTGGCGATGCTGTAATTTTTTGGGCAACACTCTCCCAAGGGCCACCGCAATTTTACTATCCACTCAAAAGTTTGAATTCAATTAATTATATGTATAAAGCTTCTTGAATTATTTCATAATTTATATATATATTTTTAGATGCTTTGAAAAATAATCTTCCTGTATTTCTCTATTCATTTGAAATATGGCAATGATTGATTATTTCAATAATCATTTAATTGTTCTTTCATCATTTATCAATTTAAATATAAACTAATAAAATATTTAATTTATTTAAAAAGTAATTTAGTTAAAGACAATTTTAAAAATCACAATTATAATTAAAAAAAATATTAATAGATAATTGAAAATGTCAATTATCTCATCCCGCCTTTATAATAATTTTATTTACAAGTTAGAATAATTGAAGGTTTCATTTCTACATAATTAAATGTCAGGATTGAAAAATAAGGATAAATAATACTCGGGCCAATAAGTTGAGTTAAGTAAGTGTAATTTTTTGTTTATATATAAATTTAATATATAAATATTATTTTTTATATATATTTCATGAAAAAAATATTTTTTTCTATATTTAATATTAATAATTGTTTTTTTATATTTTTTAAATACTTACAAATTTAAAATATATACATATCAAAATATTACAGCCTTCATACATCATAAGAAATGATTAGTCTATGTATGAATAAATATAGATTTTGTTCTATGTATGAATACAAGTAAATATTAATTTTATTTATTTATTTTTATATCAAAATAGTACACTATAAATAAAATTATTGTAATTCTTTATTAACATTATAAAAATAATAAAATAATATATTATGGCAGGTCAAATGTAAAATTATAAAAAGAGAAGTATATATTTTAATATATTATATATAATTTTTCATACTTTTAAATTATGTTATTTTAAATTTGATATTATTTTTTTAATCACTTTAAGCAAATATAGCATTCTTCAATCATTTAACGTAATTTTTCTAAGTGATTTTTAATTGTTTTAATTCCTTAAATATTAATAATATTAAAATTTGCTTCATTTAATTCAATTATATAAAATTTGTGTATATAAATAAGTAATAAGTTTGCGTAGCTTTAAAAATATAAGCAACTAAATTGTTTGAACAAAATAATTAATAATTAGTGAAATATTTATCTTTTGCATCAGATAGTTGAAATTTGAAATATATAATCTAAATTTTAAAGTTTAATACTTATAAAATTAACATATTTAAATAATTTTTTATATTTTTTTAGATTGATGAATGAGTACAAAGTGAATTATTAAAATTTTTATTAAAAATATTTTATAAATTAAATTAAGTATATATATATATTATATAATATTTAAGTAATTAATTATTATCTTATTTTATTATTTTTTAATCTTAATTATTATTTAATATAGTATGACTATGTTGTTACCGCCCACGAATAATCGGGATTAAAACAAGAAGAGAACCAGCCACTTGTTTCAAAATAAAGCAAACAAAAAAAAAGAGTCAATTTAAGCACAGCTTATGTGGGGTCCACTCTCCTATGACGTGCAAAATGAAAGGCTATAATGATTAATTGTTTAATATAAAAAAAGTGTAAATTAGTTAATTATAAATAAATATGAAAAAAAGCTAAACATATATGTTAATAAACTAAATTTATATATCTACTTATAATAGTCTTGTGAACCAAATCTTACAATATATTTAGATATTTGATCATGAAAATAAATAATAGTACTTGATTACTTAAGTAAATTAATTGTTTATATATAACCATAAATGTCTAAGACAAAAGGTCAGCATAATTCTTGTTTCTTTTTTTCTTTGTTGAAATTATAGACAATGCTTTAAATCGTATATATTGAGTTCTTTTTCTTTACGCTAAATACATTTAAAACATGACATAAACTTCATTGGCGTAGCAAAAATCCACAAAAAGAACAGAAATGAACCATGAGGAAATTATATTATGTGGGAATATGAAGGATCTGTCAAGAAATTTGAATTTCAAACCAAATATAATGTTTAATTTTTTAAATTATTAATATGTTTTATGTATAAAAATTTGACCTTTATCAATATTTTACTTTCCCAATAAAGACACTGCTGACATAATTCTATCTCAAATTTAGTAAATTTTAAGCTATAATTTTAATTATAGAACGATAATAGTGTCAATTTATAATCTTTTATATTTTAATTTTTTTATATTAATTCATTATTTATTATGTTATATATTTTTTTTGAGAATTTTTTAAATTTTTTACTTATACATGAATAATATTAAAAATATTTTGAGTAAATAATACATAAAAATATTAAAAATATTTTTAATATTTTTAAAAAATATATAACATAAAAAATAATTAAAAATCATAAAAAAAATTTATGAAAGTCCATAGTGGCGGCATGAAAGCAAGCGCCATCAAATTTTCTTATAAGGTGCTTGCTCCGGACTTTTGTAAGTTTTTTTTAATTTTTTTTAAGTTTTTAATATTTTTAATATTAATTAATTATTTTTATATCAATTTTTTTGAAACTTTTTTGAAATGTTTTTGAAATATTTTTATATTTTTATGTACTATTTATTCATAATTTGTTTGTTATTATTTATGCATAAGTAACAAATTTAAGAAAAATATGAAACAAATATATATAATATAGTAAATATTTAATTAATATTAAAACATCAAAAAATTGAGATAACAAATATAAAATATAACAAATCGACATTGTTAAAATTAAGATGGCATGAGAAGAAGATAAGAGAGGGGGAAGGAGATGTAGGATGAAAATTCTCTTCTTATAAACATGATTTATATGTTTTTTATTAAGTAAATTAATTATTAATAAATACATGAATATATTAAAAATAAAGTTTACTAGTATATTAAAGGTGAAATTTATTATATTTTATTATTAATATGTTTATATACTTATTTATAATTAATTTGACGAATGAAAATATAATGAGTGAAGAAATTGTTTTTATTTAAATGCATTCACAAAACTAAAGCAATGATTATCATAGCAAAGAGGTCAAAGATCAATTAACATGTTTTACATGTTGTATTGAGTTTACTATGGTTAATTAATTATATTAGCCGACAAAACAAACCTCCCTTGCCATGTCCAATAAAAGTGTAACATTAATTGAAATTGATTTTTTTTTTTAACGAGGTTGACTATGATTATGAAATTCAAACTCCATATGCTCAACTTTACGTAGTCGCATTTATGATCAATATCAGACAATCATAATTTTTGTTTATATATAATCATATATCATATAATTAGAATTAACAATATGTTAAGATTTATTAGGCATAATTTAATTATGAAAGAAATTAAATTTGTATTAATATTTTAGTGAGACAAACCATTGAACACAAGGTATTTGACATTGTTTTTCATTGCAAACTGATGAATACAAAAGTATTATTTTTTTACATTTTTTATATTTGTTTTAACCATTAATATATTTATAGAGCCTTCTTAAATATGAAGGGATTGTAGCCCTTTCAAAGTTTTTAAAAATTTGTTAATATAATATAATATTTATTATTTAAATACAAAAATATGATAATTTAGCTCTCTTAATAAAAAAATTATTGTTAAATAAGACTTTAAGCATTTAACTATATATTTTTCTCTTTTTTATAAATTTTTTTATTATATTATAATAAGAGGACCACGACATAATAACAAACAAAACTTTAAAATTACAAAAAAATTAAAAAAATTTAAATCATAAAATGAAAAAATATAACTCATTGAAAAATCTTACATTAAACTAAATATGCTATATTTTTTCTTTGGAATAAATATGCCATATTTTGTCTTTTTATTTTTCCCCCTCACCTCATGCATTAATGCATTTTGTGCTCTTAATTATAGCTAGATTTTTATGGTGGGCCGTGGCCATGAAAATATTCCCTTCCTCTTTATTACTTTATGTGTGACAAGTGAAAAAACACTTATTTGGATATGATACTCACTTTTTTTCCCCCTTTATTGGTTTGATATAATTATATTCCTTTGCCGATAAATAAATTGTTATTATTTTAACAAATTTTATAATAATTAAATTTAAATTAATTAAAAAGTGTCGAATTTAATTATCTTATAAATGATTATAAGTAATTATTTATAATTAATAATTTTTTTAGTTTATATATTATACATTATATTTGATTATTTTAATTTTTTAATTATTATATATAATTAACATATTTTTATTCACGTGTTTAGTTTTTTTTCTTTAGTCTCTCTCTCTCAATAAAAAATGTCACCCTTCATCACAGGATTTATAAAATAATAACAACAATAAATAATAAATATAATATAATAATAATTAAATAAAACATTTTAAAAAGTAAAAAAAAATAATATACAATAAGATATGTAGACCTCATCGGTGACAAAAGGAATGCCATCAATTGTAACTTAAAACATAACGAGAATATAGCACTGTTATCTCTCACACCCTATCTACACTCTCATCTTTTCTCTCTTTCTGTCATCTCTTTTCTCTCTCTTCTCTCTTCACTTTTCACTGGAAGTATGAGATGTGTAAATCTACGAAAGGGTGGAAGTAAAATTTATGAGAAGAATATTTTAGACCCAATGCATAACAAATATGTGATAGCACAACATATACAAGCTGTAAACACGCTGACTCACCTAATACACCCCCTCAAACTTAGAGTACCTAAGGGTATGTTGGAAATTGATATTTTATACACCTTAAAAACCTACACCACTTCCATCTTTTATTTACAACCACTCATTTAATATAAAATAATAATGGTGATAGATGATAAATAATAATAAAATAATAAATATGAGAGGAGGTGTAAAGATGGTGTAAAAAAATTGGTGTACAAATATAATAACTCGGGTATGTTTGGTTTAAGTATTTTTTGTTTTAATTTTTATTAAAAATATGAAATAAGAGTAAAAATATATTTAATTAAAAATTTATGAAAAATTTTTTAAAATTTTTAAAATTTAAAAATAACAAAAGTTATTTTCAATGTTGTTTGTCGAACGTTTTAAAAATTAAAAATAATAATTTTAAAAAGACAATGATAATATTATAATTAAGTTAAAAATAATAAAAATATGGTAATAATTTTATAAATAATAAAAAAATGAGTGATAATAAAAAAATAATATAAAAATTAATTTTTATGTACTGAAAAATAAAATTTAACAGTATAAATTAAATATGTGTTTATAATTTTTATTTTTTGAAACAATAAATAAAAATAAAAACTAAATATGTCAATGTTCTTTATAAATGAAGTCATTGAATTGAATTGAATTTTTTATTATAAATTATATATTTTGTTATTATTAATTATTATATATTAATTATTTTTTTACTTAATTGAAGATATTAAAAAATTATTTATTTTTAAGATATTTATATTATTTTGTATAATAAATTTATTGTTAAATTTTTTTAATCACATAATTAATATAAATTATTAAATAAAATTATTAAATAAAATTATAATAATTAAATATATAATATGTTATAATTAATATATTAGATTTTAAAGTTTTAGTGGGATGATGAAAATGAGCATCCCTTAAACTACGGATCCACGTGGTGGAATATTATTGGAAGTCGAAATAGATAATATTCGTGGTTAAAAACACAACCACGTGGATTAGTGCCGAGCCCACCTCTTTTCATTAATGTATGAGACAGATTTGAGGTTCCTGTTTCCGTACTCCTCCTTGTGTGGAGACATCCATATTCATTATTCACTGACAATAAAATGAAATATCTGTTTTATATCTTCCATGACGAAACTAGCCTCGTAACACTCCTCTAATATCATTCGCATGCCATTCCTTCTCGAATGAAAATATCGCCGTTATGCATTACACTGTGTCGTTTAACAATATAAAAACGTGGATAATTGTTATGACCCGTAAAATGCGAATCGCCGGCATCAGTTTGTCTTCAGCGTGACAAAAGTCGTTGCCTCCCTAAGTTTGTGGACCTCAAAAGGCTATTATTTGTGCTTCGATTTCAACCTTCACATACCACACTCACGACAGGTGGCTGCTCCTTAATATTTCTTCTCCGCTAGTCAATACATATCTTTCACTCATTAATTAATTAATTTTTTAAATTGATAACTAATCAAATTACATGTTTAATCGTTAAATATTTATTTAAAAATAAATTTAACAAATTATTATGTAGAACGAAATTACAACTCAACCTATATTCAAATATATTTTTTACAATATATTGTTTTTATTATTTCAATCTGTCCTGATTAAAAAATATCAAAACCCCATATATAGCAGATTATGACAGTTACATTATTATGTCACAAATTGTCAAATTAAAAAAGAGAAGTTCATACTATTGATTTTACTTGTCTATACTTCAGTTACTTGTTACATTCAATTTATAATTATTGAATATGATCATAGTTTTTTCACTATGATCTTGTAAATTAAAAAATGGTAAGACAGTGGTATATATTATAATTCATATATTTATTATGTTTAGTATTTTTAGATCAAAAGATATATTTTACTCGTTTGCCTGTGTATTATTCCCCATTATACTTTATAGACAAACTATGTTGAGCAGTGAGCAGCCTTATCCATAAGCATTATGTCTTACCCAAAAATGGCATTTTTTTTTGATGAAAACATAGTTATTTCAATGAAAATAAGATAGTTATTTGAGCGAAAATACAAATGTAAAGGACTGTTTGGTGAATCCAAGCTGAAAATCTAATATAACTATTTCTTTAGATATTTTTGACGAAAATGAAAGTCAGAAAGGGCAAATCTGTCATTGGAAAATAATTATACAGGTCTGCTAGGCGACAAACGAGGAGGTCGGCAACTGTCGGCCGGTGAACCGGGGAGATAAAAGCGGCGAAAATTCTAACTTCCTCTTTCAAAAGATTTTTAGACAAAACCAATTATTCATTCCCAAAAAGAAATTAAAAATGGCACTTCATCCGTGAGTTATTTTAATTCAATTTAAAATTAAACCCGGTTTTTAAACAATCTCCATTTTTTCTTACCATTTACCCCCAGAGGGGAATAACCAAATCCCCATCTCCCTCCCATTTCACCTTTTTCTTTCTCCTCTCCGAGAAATTTGCTCTCCAATTTGAACCTGAATGCCTGATTGCGAACGGCGATGAAGTTACAGATCTTCCCAACCCTAACTACGTGATTTTAGAAGTGTCATTTTATGAAACCTCCTTGGCTGATTGAATTTTCTGCTGGTACGTCTTTGCTTCCAAACCCTAATCCTGCTTGTCCTTCTGCAGTTACTGGTTATAGCGTTCTTATGTTCAATGGTTCCCTCGCTCTTTTTTATTTGATTCCGTATCCGGGTCATCTATTTTGCTTCTGAATCAGAGATTTCATTGGCAATTATTGGTTTTACGGCTCAATTTATGCAACAAAGGATCCTTATTCATTTATGCATTTTGGAAATTATATTGCCGAAGGTGTTTTGCGGTAATGATTGATTGAAGATCGTAGCTAGCAGTGTTTCAAGTCTCTTGTATTTATATTCGGTCTGAATTATGTTATTAAATAAAATATCTTGATTAAATTGCCCCTTATTTTCTTCCTTTGAATCAATGTTACGCCTTCAATGGAGTACTCGATGGAATGTCCAAATTGTTTTGTGTACCTTTTCTTTTGTTTCGAACGTCCCATATGTACTGCCATTTCCGGACTATTCTTTTGTTAGACAGTCATATAATGAAGTTCTAGCATCATGTACCATATGTCTTTTTTCTTTGGTATGTCATTTGGACAGATCCTTGTCTCGTATGTTTTACCTGCCTTATGGATTTACTTGTCTAAATTTGACAGTGGGTGAACCCAATGCCTCACTGAATTGACTTTGCCCCTGCTCTTTGTTTTTGTTCATGGCATAAGTGGAATTTGTTATATGAAGTTTAATATCCTCCCATAAAACAAGATCATATTTTTGTTGTTTTTTTTTTAGAAAAATGTTATTTGTACACCTCTTTTTGCTACACTTCCACTTTATTTTTAATCATTGATATTTTATAAAATAATGATGATGATAGATGATAGATCATAATAAAACAATAGATGTGAGAAGAGTTATAAGAGTGTGTAAAAAAAATAGTGTATAAATAACATTATTCATTTTTTTTATTGTTGTAAAGATATTAAAGCCACTAAATAGATTCAATTTTCGCTTGTGTGATAAAAAAAAGTTCAGTTTGCAGCAGCAGCAGCAGCAGCATGGGCTGATGCTGTTTTCATTTTCAAAGTGATACTAATGTCTCCTTAACTAACTTATTTCTCCATTTTTGTCCCAGCTATAGTTGAGATTATTTAGCTCCTAGACGTGAATGATGGATGCTGCCGAGGTTGAAGAAAATCTGTTTGCTGTAAGTGATGCCAAGGTACGATGATATATACTTCTTGTTAAGGTTTTTTAAGCTATTGTTTCATGTTCTGTTGCAAGTTTGTTTTCTGTACATTTTCAGTAATGTACTCTAACCAATATTTATTTGGTTTCTCGTACAGTTACATGGAGAAATGTGCAAGACTCTTTCTGCAATATATTGCAAAGTATTGTCAATATTTCCATCTTTGGAAGCAGCTAGGCCTAGGAGTAAATCTGGTATTCAGGCATTATGTTCATTGCATGTAGCCTTAGAGAAGGCCAAGAATGTTCTTCAGCACTGCTCAGAGTGTAGTAAACTTTACTTGGTATGAATTTATTCTTGTATTGCTTTACCTGCTGGGACTGGGCTGATTATGTCTCCCAATATGTAAAGTGGATTTAATTTATATTAGCCTTTAGAATAGTTTATCTGTTGTTGGTTGATGAGGTTATTTGATTTGAATATGTTATTTTATTCATGGATCCACTTATGGTGCAGGCTATAACTGGTGATTCTGTTCTTCTAAAATTTGAGAAGGCTAAATGTGCTCTTGAAGATAGCCTTAAGCGGGTGGAAGATATAGTTCCAGAATCAATTGGGTGTAAGGTAATAATCTTCACCAATATGGCTATATAGTTTGCTTTTCATATGTGAAAGATTTTGATTTTTCATATTCATTATTTTGTTGTAATATTTCTTATACAGGTCAAGTAAGTCTTTTAATTATGTTTCCACATTTTATTGTTGCTTCTAACTTGTCTTCCAACCGTGGTAGTGGGAAGTGGAGGTTTTTACTGAGCCTTGCTGATTGCTGTTTTGTACATTTGAGCATGTAGGGGCCTATATTAGATGTTTTATTATATTCTTCCAAAATAATGGAATGCCATATGAGTCTTAAATATGTGGGACTAGCCTTTGAAAATTGAGAGAGATTATCCTTTCTTGTTTGCAATATTCTGGATTTGATTTTCTCAACACTGACTCTTGTATGTAGATGCACATGCATGAATATTGCCCTTTTCTTGTTATTGTCAATATTTAACTTGGACAGATATTTGACACCTTTCCATGAATGGAATCTGTTCAGATTCAGGAGACTGTGAATGAACTCAAGAGCAAAACATTTGCACTTGACCCATCAGAGAAGCAAGTTGGTGATGATTTAATTGCATTGCTACAGCAGGGGAGAAAATTTAACGAATCTAATGACAGTAGTGAGCTTGAATGTTTTCACCAGGGCGCTACTAGACTTGGTATCACATCTTCAAGAGCAGCTCTTACTGAAAGAAGAGCTCTCAAGAAGCTCATAGAAAGAGCTAGGGCTGAGGAAGACAAGCGGAAGGAATCAATTGTTGCATATCTTTTACACCTTATGAGGAAATATTCTAAGTTATTTAGAAGTGAGTTTTCAGATGATAATGATTCACAGGGTTCTGGACCTTGCTCTCCTACTGTTCAGGGATCTGTCGAGGGCAGTGTTCCTGGTGGTCATTGTCAGGCCTTTGACAGACAGATTTCGAAACATGGTTCTTTTAATTTTAGGCCATATAATAGGAAATCGGGGCAGATGTCCCTTCCACCTGAAGAGTTGAGATGTCCAATATCACTGCAGCTTATGTATGATCCTGTCATCATTGCTTCTGGGCAAACATACGAAAGGGTTTGCATAGAGAAATGGTTCAATGATGGGCACAAGACCTGCCCCAAGACTCAACAGAAACTTTTGCATCTTTCCTTGACTCCTAATTACTGTGTCAAGGGTCTTGTTGGTAGTTGGTGCGAACAGAATGGAATTCCTATTCCCGATGGCCCTCCTGACTCTCTTGACCTTAACTACTGGAGATTGTCATTGTCAGAGTCTGAATCAACAAATTCAAGATATGTAAACAGTTTCAGCTCTAGCAAGTTGAAGGGTGTCAAAGTGGTTCCTTTAGAAGAGAGTGGTATCTTGGAGGAAACCAGTGTAGAAGAGAGCGGTATCTCGGAGGAAACCAGAGTAGAAGAGAGCGGTATCTCGGAGGAAACCAAAGTAGAAGAGAGCGGTCTCTTGGGGGAAACCAGAGTAGAGGAGAGCGGCATATCGGAGGAAACCAGAGTAGAAGAGAGCAGCATAACGAAGGAAACCAGAGTAGAAGAGAGCTGTATCTCAGAGGAAACCAGAGTGTATGGAACTGAAAGTGTGTCTGCACAAGAGGAAGATACAGATCAGTATCTTAGATACCTGAAGGTCTTGACAGAAGGGAATGATTGGAAGAGGAAATGTAAAGTGGTGGAACAGTTAAGGATGTTACTGAGGGATGATGAGGAACCAAGGATTTATATGGGGGCTAATGGGTTTGTTGAGGCACTTTTGCAGTTTCTGCAGTCAGCTGTGTGTGAAGGGCGTCTGTCGGCTCAGGAAAGTGGTGCAATGGCTCTCTTCAACCTTGCTGTGAATAATAACAGGTGTGTACTGTTTTTTCTAACTATCGAGTGAGACTCCTTTACACGTTATTATAAAATCAGACCATTACCGTATCTTTGTATTTTAGATATCAGACCTGGCATTTTGCAAAGACTACTATATCTTCAATATCACAGTGATCTTGTTATCCTATAGCTGATCACGTCATTCCTTTCCGTTTTTGGGTTTGGTTCAAGAGCTTAGCATGTATCACCTCTTGTCAATTTTGTTTGGTCTCCTGAATTTCAGAAAAAGACAGGAGAATTGTTCCTGTAAATTCTTTTATACATGTTATTGGAAATAAATTGGATGTTTTGTGGCTACTTTAGTATAGCCCTTATAGTAATCCCCCCTCCTCTCCGTCCCCCAAAAAAAATATATAGGGAAGACATGTACAGTGATCACCGTCCATGCTGACTTCATTGCTAAAAATTTATGATAGATTTAATTATTTATAGATATTATTACTTATTGGCGTTAAAAAATTTCCTGTTTTTAGGCTTGAGTTCTTTATTGTAATATTTAAATAGGAAGAGAATGATTTTATGTTACTTTTTATTTTTCAGTTGTAGGATGTGGCTGAAGTTTCCAAAAATATAATAGAATTTAATGTTTCAGTGACTTTCTGAATTGTATAAGTCGAGTTTGTTTTGTTAAGATATGAAATGGTTGTAAATTGTAATGATAACTTATTTTTTAAAACCTTTGGGTGCATCATTAACATAGACTTGATCCTTTCCTTCTTTTCAACAGAAATAAGGAAATTATGTTAGCGGCTGGAGTATTATCGTTGTTGGAGAAAATGATTTCTACCTCCAGTTCTTATGGTTGTGCAACGGCCCTCTATCTGAATCTCTCTTGCCTTGAAGAAGCCAAGTCTATGATTGGCATTAGTCAGGCTGTCCAGTTTCTAATCCAGCTCCTTCAAGCTAACACTGAAGTTCAATGCAAGCAAGATTCCCTCCATGCTCTCTATAATCTCTCTACTGTCCGCTCCAATATTCCAAACCTTATTTCATCTGGCATCATTAGTGGTCTTCAATCCCTTCTTGCTGGCCGGTGTGATTGCATGTGGAAGGAAAAATGCATAGCTGTTTTGATAAATTTGGCTGCTTCTCAATTGGGAAAGGAGGAAATGATCTCATCTCCGGGACTCATCAGTGCATTGGCTGCAATACTGGACACTGGTGAGCTCCTGGAGCAGGAGCAAGCTGTCTCTTGTCTCCTAATTTTGTGTAATGGAAATGAGAAATCTAGCCAGATGGTCCTGCGAGAAGGAGTAATACCTGCACTGGTGTCAATATCAGTGAATGGGACCTCAAGAGGAAGAGAAAAAGCTCAGAAACTCTTGATGCTCTTCCGAGAGCAACGACAACGTGACCATTCACCTGTTAAGACACGTGTGTGCGAGCCCGAAACTAGTGATTTGTCTATACCTCCTCCAGAAACGAAACCGTTGTCTAAGTCAATGTCTAGAAGAAAGGTGGCGAAGCCTTTTAGCTTTTTCTGGAAAAGTAAGAGCTATTCTTATTACCAGTGTTAAGTTCCATGGGTTGTAAATCTCCGTATCTTTACTTTTTTTTTTGGCCACGCTTTTATTCTCCCATCTTTGCTGTTCCCATGGGTGCTTATATTTTTGGTTTCGGAAGCGAAGAGATGTACAGGCCTGTGTAATTTATGGATTTTGTTTTTTTCTGTCGCTTTGCTCGTCCTAGTATCAATCTTTCCAAGGTTTAGATCCTTTTGAACGCTGAGATATGTACTATGTAGAAAGGAGTTCCATTGGTGAAAAGAAATTTGTATATATGTTTAGGTTGTTGGAAACTAGCCCGTGTCATTTTCCGCCGACAGTTATTTTCGGGTACTTTCTATGTAGCTATTCTTTTTTATTTATTATATATATTTTTTAAGAAATAATTTAAAAGAATTTTAAAATAAAAAAACTTTGTTTTCATAATACAAGTATTTAAAAAATTAAAAAATTAAAATTTTTAAAAATGTTATAAGAAAAATTAAAAATAATAAAAGAAAAATATTATTAACATAGAAATCACCTTATTTTCAACAAATAAGCGTCATCTTCGGCCCGTGTTCTCGGCTTGTACTGCTCAATGCACTTTCTGGATATGGATTTTACGAGTTGCTTTTGGTTTTAACTTTTAGGACTCCATCTTGCGCCCAAGGTGATAGTGAAGAGGTTAAACTACAGAAAAATCTCACGTTAGAATTTTCTTAATAAAAAATTTAGAGTTAATTATTATTATTTTTTTATGGTCATGTAGGAAATTTAGTGGAGATACTTGGAGAGGATAATAGATAGGGATTGCATTTAAGTACGAGTTAATGTCATTTGATTATATTTGAATGCAATCAAAAGGCCGACTGATGGAGTAGACAGAATGAGTATGTTTGTTTGAATTTAGTAAAAAAAAATTTTTATGCTTGAGAAGTAAAAGGTTTTCTTATGCAATCAAAAGACCTATATTTTATGCTTTAGAAAGAAGATTTTTTTAGAAATAAAATTTATTTTATGTTTGGATGGAATAATTAAGAAGGATTTTTGAATTCAAAAAAAGAAATAACCTTCTTTCTTATCTATTAACTTTTTTTCTTAAAGGAAAACAGAAATTTTGACTTTTTTCAAGAAAATTTTTATTTTATTTTTTATTTATCATTTTGAAAGAAGTAAAAAAAAAATACACAATTTTTTTTAAAAAAACTTATTTATTTTTAAAATAATTTCATACAAACGTGGGCATAACTAAGGACTCTGAACCACCAATCTTCCCCACCCCTAATGAGATTATTTAATTCTTAAAATAATTTTAGAATGATGTCAATAATAATATAAAATAGAATACAAAATCTTAAATAATTTTAAAATAATATCTCAAGATAATATTAAAATAATATCTCATAAAATATACTTTTTCCAATATGTTAGATAATTTTAGAATACTATTTACTAGTTGGACTTGTTGAATTGCACAAATAAATTTTTTATATTAATATATTTTAAAATAAATATAATTAAATATACAAAAATATAATCTCATAATTAAAAAACAAATAAATTGCAGGAATAATTTTTATCTATTCAAATTAATTTTAACTATTGCAGCGACTTAATAATATAACTTAAACTATAAATCTTATCGTGTACTCATTTACTTTTAACGTTTAATTCATAGTGATAAAAGTTTGAATTTAATATCAGTTCGCAGCACAATGTTGATTTAGGAAGCATTAAATTTTGGAAGTAGACAAGATTATTATGTCGTAAAAGAGAGTTGTATTATTTTTACACTATAATAAGAATTGGGTTTATTTCTTCGCTGATTACTGATTACAGATTAGTAAGCCTGCCTACGATCCTCCATGAGCTGCTGTCGATCGAGCTTAATTTCTGAATTGGATAGCATCTTCTCTTGAAGTTGCTAGGGGCAAGAACAAGCTGACTAATGCCCTCACGGCCTCACCTGTCCACCATTGATGACTTTAACCAACACAGGAAATCAAGCTAGCTAGGCTTGATATATATGTGAAAGATTACAGGTTGGAGCACTAATGGTTTTAAAGATGAAACTATATATAATGTCTGGGGCTATATGTAGTATTCGATTCTATATAAGTAAAAGCTTATATAGAACCAAAATTGGGATAACACAACGAATTGAAGATAAATACTCAATCTGCAAGAGAATTGATTGCATCCTTTCGTAAAATAAAACAGACTTGATAGTTCAGTTTGAAGACTTCAGGTAATAATTAAAGAATAGTGCAAAAAGAACAGTTTAAAAAGAACAAATAAAGCCCCTAACTTGTGAGTAACTGTGAAAGTGAAGGATGATAGGGTCAAAACTCGCAAGACACTGGTTGAATTTTCTTGTTCCTGCCATGTCATCGTTGATAATAACCAGAGTTTGATCGGCTGCTCTCTTTAGAAGATGAAGTAACGGGTCTCATCAGCCATTCAGACTCGAACAATTCCAGAAGCTGAAGCGAATCATCTTCCCCGATGCTTTCACTCCTTCCAATAATTTCACTCTCTTTATCTGCATCCATATCCTCTCCTTCATTTTCTTCACATTCATCTTCCTCATTCTTCCCTCTCTCTGATGCTTTCTTGTATGATTCTTTCTTATGGCTCAACCCTGCCTCATTTTCAGCTTCAAAATCCTCTGACATAGAGGCAAAGCTTCCCTTAGTACTCTCCTTCTTAATTATATATGAGGAATCTAATGCTGATCCCAGCTGCTTATCACAATTCGTAACAAGATCAACTGATATCTCTTTTATCCTCGAATCTTGCAGTCCCCGGTGATTCAATGTGGAAATCAAGTAATTCAACCACGAAATCACATGGACCAATGCCCATTTTATAAATGGGATTTGGAAGATAATTTCAGGGAACTTGTTCACTGTGTCATCGAGTTTTTCTGGCAAGGACTCAATCAATGGCACAGTTTCATCAATTTTATCGAACACGTATGCTGAGGGAGGACAGAGTTTTTCGATTATCTTTTCAAATTCTAGAAAATGATCATCGAGAAAGGAGAGGATGGCTAACCATTGTAATCGCATGGCGTAGATGAGAGGGCTGGCAAATTGGGCCATTTTTGTCATCCTTCTCCAGGTTGAACCTAATGGTCCATTGAAATCTAGAGTTCTTCCGTAGGCAATGTCAGCAATTGCTAAGACCGATACTCCGCAGGCATGTAATGGGCGATGCCTTGGACCCATTTTTGGTTGCAGCTGGGTTCTGAGAAATCACAAAGTAAATAAATAAATAAAACATGAAAGTGAGACAGAGAAAAGAAGAATGTAGAATAGTCTGTTTGGTTTCTGAGAAATATGATGAGAATCAACGTAACAAAGTTTAAAACAGCGTTTTGTAATAAACAGAATTTGCATTGCATCGGAAAACTAACTTGGGAATGATTCTGCAGATAACATACCCCTTCAGGCTTCAGAGGATTTGATGATTTATCATTTCTCTGTTGTTGGAGATCAAAAGGCCAAGAATTTAACAAGAAAATAAAGGGCTAAATTGAAGAATATAACTCGACCATAACCGAACGTAGTTTGTGGCACATGCACAGTGGCTATCCTGCTAGCGACGAATGAAGGGTAACCGTTAAGATTCGGCCTGCGTTGATTTCGACAGCTAAAGCCTAAAGCTAAGGATGTAAATCAATTAAGCTGTTTAGGTATTTGGATTGGATTAATTAGAAGTTCTAACTTCGTTGGGTTTGTTTAGTATATGAATAAATTTGAGCAACATATTAAGCGTTTAGTTAGATAAAATTTTAAAAATTTACTACTTGTTAAATTTGCTAACAATTTATTAATAAAGTAATATACTTTTTTTATTAAAAATAAAATAATTATAATATATATTTGTGTATATAAGTATATTTCATGTTATAATATTGTTTGTGAAATTCAAAATTCAACTTGTCGTTTAATATATAAATGAATTGAACTTAATCATAATTTTTGACGTGACAAAAGGTGAGTTCAAAATTTGAACCCTTAATCTCTTTTCAATGAATAAACTTAAGTATTGTAAAACTTAGTTCGAATTTAATCCCTATATAAAGGTATAGTAATTTGATGCTAGTGGTGTACGATATTACCTTGATCAAAGCTTATTGCAATAATGACACGTGCTTTATAACTTCACAAAGGTAAATTTGAATCCTCTTATATAAATAGATAATAAGACAACATATATTATGATAGAAAAACATAATATATGGTCTCACCAATTAGTTAATGAATCTTATTTATTTTTTAATTATAGGTTTATACACGTGTATTTTTTTAAATAATATAATAGTATTATATTACCTCTACGCATGAGAGATTCATATTTCACAAAAGGTATAGATTATATTTTAGTAATTGAGAATTTGAGACTAAGAATCCTATTGGAGAGCAATATTTACCCTTCGGGTAATCCTCCATAATGAGGTTATGTTTGGAGAATCAAGAACATAAAATATAAAAAGTATAATGAAAAGTCGCTTAAAACTAAATAATTAAAAAAAAAAGTTACAAAAATTTTAAATTTATATTATTTTATAAGTATTTCATTTTTTTTATAATTATAAATCATAAAAAAACATTCATGATTACTCCATACATGAGTAGGTCAGAATATAGTTTTCTTTTTCTTCTAATTCAGATACAGGTATACGTATTTATAGGTTTTACTCGTTTATCCTAATATTTGCACTAGTATTTTTTAATATTATTTGGGTTTAAGCATAAATACTTTCAGGTTATATGAATTTTTATTTTCAATAAGAGAAATCCACCAACACAAATATGAAAACAAATACAAATAAATGTTTCTTATTTTAGTTGACTTACAATTTCTTGTCGTCACAAATTTTTAAAATTTCAAACAAAACCATTCAATCCAACAACAAAATTTTTAAAAATACCATCTTTTAAAATAATAGCATATGGGTGAAGAAGGAGGAATTGCCTCCAAGTGTTGAGCCAAAAAGACAGGAGTCAAATTGATTAACAAGTGATTTTTTTCTCACAGAAGGTATCTAATATATTTTATGAGCACTGATACTTTTTTACTTATTGGTATAAGTAGGTCAGCGTTAAGTAACCTATTAAGTATTTATTGCCTGGCCTATTATTAAATTGACTTACTTAGTAATTTAAGTCAAGTTAAAACTTTTATATCGATTTATTTTTTTAAATAAATCAGACTAATATATTAAAAACTTGACCTGTATACTAGTTGTTTGTTACCCATATTAGCTACCCATCAAGATTTGATATAATTATACGTGACCCACAATTCAAACAACTACAAATACGAACATATCCCTCATCAATTATTACAATTATATAAATATTATTTCATCTTTATCTCTTACATAAGTACAATCACATTACTCTTAACTCAAATTAAAATAACTTTGGACTCGTATTCAACACATGCATAGTCACTATTATATTTTCGTGTGGAATTATCTTCACTTTATTAGTTAAACCGTTCATCCAATCCAATAGGCAATAGGAAACGAAGTGCAGGCCAAATCCGGCAGTTTACGGAGGAATGTTCTCACGTTGAACTTTTCGCCCACAGTGACATCCACTTCTTTTGTCCACTCTCTCCCCGTCTCTCTCTTTGCTCTTTTTCTTCTCTAATTTGTAATTTCTACCTCTTGATCATTTATGGATATTTTCCAAAATTACTTATAATATTATATATATTTTTTCGACTAGAGCAAGATCTTTCACTTAGATTTTAATTGTCGAACTAATTACAAACCTTGATTGGTTAGTCCATTCTTATCAGTTTTTATTTTATAAGTTTGCAAGATTTGCCAAAAAGAAAGTTATCTTTTTTCCTTTTCATATTGGTTTAAAAAAGAAAGAATGTCATGAGAAAAATAAATAATTTCTTAAAAAAGAATGAAGCTGCGATTCCTATCTTTTCTGAATGAGCATTTTCTAGTTTTAAAGAGTAATATATTTGTTTAATTCATCCTTTAATCAAAATTCTAAACCGATATCATTAAT
>JASKGM010000007.1:8899277-8929329 GCA_034509205.1 Ceratonia siliqua
TTATCAGTTGAGGGCAGTTCCTGATAAAGGGTACTTCTGTCAGTGAGTGTGGTTCCTGACAGAAGGTTGAGTATTATCGTGAATGGTTCCTCCGGATGAGAATGCCCGGAAGAGAACAGAAAATTTAGTTTCACTTTGGTGAGTGCAGTTCCCGAAGGTGAGGATCGATTTACCCTCCAGTGGAGACTTATCCTCTGAAGCGGGAACATTGTTTTCTCAGTTTGGGTTCTTCCCTATATATTGATGGATCATAGGAAATTACACTTTGATTAAAGAACTATGGAATATACTATTATTTCAAATTTCATATCAGGCAAATTATGATTATAAAGTAAGAATAGTTTTTTTTCCTGAATGTAATGTGCATTAGGTGCTTACTATGTTTAATAATACAAACATTGAGATTTCACATTATTTTAGCAGTAATGCACGTTACAGGATGGAGTTTATGTATCAATTGGTAAGTTTGATTTCTATTCACTGAGTCGGTGGACTCACCCCTCAACTTTAACATTTTTAGATCAATATATTGAAAATTTACCTTCAGCTCCGCCTGCATCGTTTGAACATTGACTTGATAGGAAATTCATCATGAATAGTAGTATTGGATTTACTTGAGGGCTGTGGACAAAGTTGGATAAGACTTATTTATATTTGTTTGATTTATTGGTCTGTTAGCATAATTTATGTAATTTGAGTATACAGTTCATGATGGACTTTTCCTGCTTTTCTGATAAGCCACTGAGGCTTTTGGTTGGTGGTGGGCATGTCTACCTTGTTTATTTTATAGGGTTGTACTCTGAGATAGTCCATATTTCAGGGGAAACTACTCTGAGATAATCCATATTTTAGGGGAAACTCTGCCGAAATTTTCAATAAATTATAGACTTAGAAATTTTTTGGAAGTATGTTTTAGTTTCATTAATTATTTAAGAATGAATTTCAATGATATTTTCTACATTTGTATTTTAGGCTAGTAGGTAATTACCTGAAAGATAATTCCCTATGCCGGTCACGTGTCCTAAATTGGAACGTGACATTATGTTAATCATAAAATAATTTTAAATTAAAAATATATAAAAAAATGGACAGAATTTTGAAGACGCCTTGCAAGGTTATAAGCAGTAATTTCCTTCCGTAAGGCAAAACGCTGTCGTTCTAGGAACGCAGCTCTTTCCCTCTGCGATTATCACCTCGTACGGCTGCCTTTTCCGTCCTGCGGCGTCTTCCTGTTCGTCCTCCATCCCCTTGTTCTCCGGCATCCGTGAACCGCTATCAGGTACGTTTCATCTTCCCCGTGTGTTGATTATCATCTCCAGCTATTTCTTATAGATTGTATATAATTTTCGGTTATTTTCTGTGTCATGAAATGAGTGGTGTCTATGCTCTCATTGTGTTGGTTAATGTGGTTAGTTGCTCAAATTTAAACTTGTACTATTATTTATGTGCTAAACTATAGTTTGTCGGAAAAGATGAATATTATCCCCGTACTTTTGTTTGTTCATCATTGTTTTACACTTTACTCTTCTTTTTCAGATTATACTTTATTAAGCTTAAATTATCTATTCCACGGAGAATAATTGAGCCTGGATTCCAATTTCTGGGTAATGGAGTTATTAAGGTTTATGAGGAGGTATAATTGCCCATTCAAATCTAAAACTGGAAATAGAGTATACCCACTTCAGCAAATCCAAAGCAGAGGCTTCTCTAAGGCCGAGCTTTTCAATGACAAAGATGCAGTGCTTCCAGTTCTGGTCATTGGTGCCGGACCTGTCGGTCTTGTTCTCTCTATTCTTCTCACTAAATTAGGTAAACTCTGAAGTTAAAGCATTCTTGTCGATTGATGCCCCAGTTGCATGAACGTGTTCACTATCAAAATGTATTCTTTACACTCTTTTTTAAACAGTATTTTAACATTTGTGCATTAGCTGTTTTTGGCACCCAGTCCAAGGTTTTAGTACAAGATATAAAGTTGCCATTGTTAAATCTGTTCATAAGATGATGCGTTTGTGCTAGCTTTTTCTGCGGACGCTACAACAAATGCGATAAGATTAAATGGCGTTTTGTTACAATAAAAGATGTTTTCTTCTTCTCCATTATTTATATATTTGGTGCAAAGAATTGTCTTAGATATAATTTTATTTAGTTTCCTTTTAACCGTTAATAGGTACATTTTTTAGTGTTCTCTTAATGAAGATGTTCTTAATAATGCATACTTTCCTTTCTCCCTTTCTCATTTTGTTTTGTTATAGGGATTAAATGTGCAGTTTTGGAGAGAAACATAACATTTTCTAAACATCCACAAGCGCACTTCATTAACAATCGGTCCATGGAGGTTAACTTCTTATTTCAGATACTCTCTCGTAGATTTTTTTCTCCATACAAAAGCATTTATTTTGACCCATAGTCCCACTTCAGATATTCCACAAAATTGATGGCCTTGTTGAGGAAATCCAAAGGTCTCAACCACCAGTGGATTTATGGAGAAAGTTTGTATATTGTACTTCGCTTTCTGGTTCAACTCTCGGATCTGTGGACCACATTCAACCTCAAGGTGCCATTCTGCAGCCCCTGAGAGCCTGTTTTGAGTCTTGATACCAACAGGAAGCTTACCTTTTTATGTCAAAATTTGACAATATTTACTTATAGACAGCATGTAGACAGCATGTAGCATCAACAAATAGACTACAAGATATTGTTCTTTCTGTTCAACAGTAAGCTTCAGAAGATTCATATATCTTTCACTTATCAACAGATCTCGAGCATGTTGTCAGCCCAGTCTCTGTTGCACACTTCTCGCAGTACAAGCTAATCTCATTACTACTCAAGCAGCTTGAGACTCTAGACTTCCAAATATGTGCACCCGAAAGCTCAGAAGGAGATGGATGGCCCCAAGAAAGGAAAATAATGATGGGTCATGAGTGTGTATCTGTTGATGCCAGCAATGATTTTGTTACTGTCACTGCATCTTTAATCAATAAAGGGAAGCGGGTACAGAAGAATATCTATTGTAACATCCTTGTTGGAACAGATGGTGCAGGAAGTACTGTGAGAAAGCTTGTAGGAATACAAATGAGAGGTGAGAAAAACTTGCAAAAGCTTGTTAGTGTCCATTTCTTGAGCAAATACTTAGGGCAGTATTTGCTCAAGGAGAATCCGGGCATGCTTTTCTTTATCTTCAACACTGAAGCCATTGGGGTTCTTGTTGCTCATGATCTTAGGCAGGGAGAGTTTGTGATGCAGGTATTACATGCTATAGTAAATGTTAGAACTGTGATTATATTGTTTCACAAATAATTTATTGTCTACCAAACATAAGGTTTTTGTTGTATTATTGCAGATGCCATTTTATCCACCTCAACAAACAATTGAGGACTTCAGTTCAAAGGTATCGTCCATTTTACAAATGGTTTATTAAATAGATGTAGATTTACTCATGATTGAAGAAGTTTGTCATATAGTGATACATTAATTAAAATGTGCTGAAGTTAAATCATTTTGTGATGTGAATGTGACTGATATGTATGGTAATGAGTCATGAACTTTGATGTGATCAAGTGTAATACATTAATCGTGAGTGATACATTCTGAAAAGGATTCAATTGTAGTAGGCATGTGAGAAGTTAATCAGCAAACTGGTTGGTCAAGAGCTTGGTGACATAGATGTAATTGACATAAAACCATGGGTTATGCATGCTGAAGTTGCTGAGAAGTTTATATGTTGTGGCAACCGCATATTTCTTGCTGGTGATGCTGCCCATCGATTTCCTCCAGCTGGTGGATTTGGTTTGTAGTTCTATCCTTATGCAGATAGTAAAAGTCCACTGGTGTGATCAAAATACAATATATATATATATATATATATATATATATATATATATTTGTATTTATGCAAAAGAGGTGAGAGAAATCAATTAGCACAAATGATGAACAGGCTGGGAATATTCAGTGTCACATAAGTAAATGGCAGTGTTATATTGGAACCTGATGATGGCTTTTGTACTTCAGCTTTATTAGACATATCCATGTATCCAGGAAGAAGGCACTGATGCTATACATTTATTTAAGTGTATGACAATGAGGATTGAATAATAAGAGTTATATCATAATATCTTTTTCAAAAATTTTAGGCATAGAAAATTCTTAATAAATTTTGAAGTGACTGAAGGAGTGTACACTTGTATGAGTATGCTCAAGCATGCCAAGTGGGTTGAAACTCAAAGACATATATTATGTGAACTATATTCCATTCATCATATATCATGTCGTGGGAAAGGAATGAGCTTTCTAGGCACAACTTAAATAAATTAACCTGCTGTATAGGATTTAAGAGTGAATATTGTTTATTTGATTGGGTAGGAACTAGGAAGCAATCTGATGTAAAAATAATTTTATTTAAATTGCAGGAATGAATACTGGCATTCAGGATGCCCATAATCTTGCCTGGAAAATAGCTTCCGTGATAAAGGGTATTGCACCATCTTCGATACTAAACACCTATGAAATCGAACGTAAACCGGTAGTACTTTTATCTTCTTTTACCTTTGCTGTGAATATATCTTACTTTGAAGTTAGATGGATCCTAGACCTTTATAGCTGTTGGTTATTGTCAGATTGCTATATTCAATACTGCATTGAGCCTTAAGAACTATAGGGCTGCCATGTCAGTTCCGTCAGCACTTGGTCTCGATCCCACTGTTGCAAACTCGGGTACACAAAGTAGCTTAATGCTTTTCTTTTGCTTTCTTCAATTTATTCTTATAAATAGTTATGTCCAACTGCTTCCTTGCTATGATTTTTATTTCTTTTCTTTTATTGGCAGTACACCAGTTAATTAATAATGGGCTTGGTTCCATTTTACCATCCGGATTACAGAAGGTTGCTTTGGATGGAATTTTTGCAATAGGTCGGGCACAGCTCTTAGGATCCATCCTAAATGAAAGTAATCCACTTGGGTCCGCAAGGCTGGCTAAGCTAAGACACATATTTGAAGAAGGCAAAACCCTTCAACTACAGTTCCCTGCTGAAGATCTTGGTTTCAGGTATTGCCATTGGTCACTTGGAATTTGGTTTTGAGTTGTTGTGCTCTTATTTAAGGTGATTAGATCATACTTGTGCTTAGCCTTATGTATTCATACTCCATATTTATTTAAATGAGATGAATAAGCACTTTGGTCTTTGGGAGTACCATCTAACTCAGAGCTCTTGATCTTAGGTACCTACATGGAGCAATTGTGCCAGAGAGTAACAGTTTAGAGAGTCCTCCACAAATGTGTACAGGTCGGAGGGACTACATTCCTTCAGCACTTCCAGGATCAAGACTGCCCCACATGTATGTGAGGGTAAACAAATTGAGCAAGGTTTGTATCGATATTAGAATATTTCATAATTATTAAATAATTAATGAGTTTCCTGTCTTCCTTCAAGTGGGTCTCGTCTTGTTCACCTCTAATACTGGTTTGCAACATAATCAAGGAACTTTATGTTTCTTTTCCTCACTTGGAATTTGGATTGCGGAATTTAGAAACTGAAACTATTGGTTTTCATTTCAGACTTCAATTTATCTGGTTTAACGAGTGGTTTTTTTTACTGGTTTATAGCATCCAAACTTTCCTTCTTTTTTAGTTGTCTTAGTGTAGGGATTGTTTTGTAGGAGATTGTTTCTACACTAGATCTTGTGTCCGGAGACAAAGTTGAGTTCCTTCTCATCATAGCTCCTGTGAAGGAATCTTACAATCTTGCTCATGCGGCATTTAAGGTGGCTGAGGAACGCCAAATTCCTGTCAAAGTATGCGTTATTTGGTCTAATGGTTCTGTTGAAGGAATTGGTGAAGGAAGTAAGGCAGCATTAGCACCTCGGGAGAATTATGTAGATGTTGTTGAAGTTAATAGATCAGCAACTTCAAAATGGTGGAATATGTGTAAAATGACAGAGAGAGGAGCTATTTTAGTTAGACCTGATGAACATATTGCCTGGCGTACAAGTTCAGAACTTGCTGGGGACGCTATAGTTGAAATGCAGAGAGTATTTTCTTCTGTATTAGGAGTCAACTTATAAAGTGAATGAATTAATAGACACTTTTGTATTTATTTCTTTAAGGAATTACGTTGATGCACAGGATGTTGTAATATTAGCTAGTTGGTTCCAACCAACTAGCTATGATCACAGGCTGAGTTTCGAGCATTATTTTTTATAAAATTTTGTTCAATTTCTAATTGGGATTCTCTGGAGATTGGCAAAAATAAGTCTAGGTCGGGTTCATCATCCATGATGACGTCTAGTTCCAACTTTCATATGATTTCTGTTAAATGATGTGCAAATACTACTTGCACGCTATATCTATCACAAATAAACCCATCTAGTTCTTCCCCTAAAAACAGGTTCCTTAACGGTTGCAACCAACAATGTTGAAATTGCTACTGATTGACGCAAGAAGGTCAAGTGCAGGGAAATGCAGACTGAACCTTGAAAAAACCAACATGTAACACTAGATTTATTTATTTTGTTGTACAAATGCCGCTACAAAAATTTGAATCTAACACTTCTATAAACCATTTAAATTCGATCACACCTAATGGCTTGACTAGATTGTTTTCAACTCTATGGGATGAACTGAAATTGCACCATTATGGATGCCACCAGAGGCATCCTCAACTTTAACTACTCTTGATTATTAGATATCCCATAGCAGCTGTAATGAGTCCAAGTAATCCTCCGGCAACGACCTGCAGTATGATGGGAATGTCAAAAAAGAAAACCAACATGGTAAAAGAATTGACAGATAGAACTAAGATCATTCTCAACTCAACTTCTGGTCTTGGAGAGCCATTTATAATAAAAATGCTATAACCTTAATTTGAAAGTTGGACCACTTTACTTCTTTAAAGAATGAACATCAACAAATGCTATTCTTATACCTATCATCATTTTAATATCTTTGTATTATAAGTTTTATCATCCACGTAGCATTACATAATAACATAGTATGATTGAATGCTGACCGTAAGGAAAATTTCACAGATAATTTAATATGACAAAAGAAAATGAATTTTCATAAGAGGCAAGCAATATAGCAATTGTTATTTTTTGTGCTCTATATAGCAGTTATTAGTTGAGGGTTAATATGGTGATTAGTAATTATACTTATAGAAAATTTTCAAACATTGAAATTCCCATGTTTATTGGTTGACAGAGAATTATGTCATTTTATCTAGATGTGGTGTAACAAGCAAATGTTGCAATATATTCCCTTGATTATTCTTAGATCGATCAAATAATTATAGGAGGCAATCTTATGCATAATGTCACACCTGAAGAGGGATATGACCAAGAATTTCGCGAAGCGGTCTGCTTTCAGCCAGAGGATGTTCAGGAGGAAGTTCATATACCATTTGGTTCAAAACCTGGGAACATCTAGTTATTTAAAATCAGTATAAACCACAAAAACAGAAAAGCAAAGATATCTTGCACTGCAATCATAGGCAAGGGAAAAGGCTTCTATGGCATTTCAAAATGCTGTGTAGAACTGAAAGAAAGAAGAAAAAATGGCAGAATTGAGAAAACTAGTAGCACAGTCATCAAACCTCTGCTTGGCGTCCTGCTTGTAATCTTACACCAGTAGCATCATACATCACCTGCCATAATCTCCAAATCAGAAATGTACCCTAATATATGGGACATCCAACCATAATAAAGAAAATACCGAGAACTTCTTTATGACATCTTCAATATTGATTGATCTAAAGAATTTAAGAGAAAAATCATACAATACAAGCTACGACAAATGCAGTAGCAAATAGAGGTCCTCCAAAGCCTTTCTGGAACCCAATGGCTGCAGCAAGAGCAGTTACAGTCGCTGAATGAGAAGATGGCATTCCACCAGATGCAAGAAGTTGCTTGAGATCCCATCTTCCTTCCTTAAACCTGCATATCTATGAAATATTAAGACTTGGGATGAACTAAACAGTAAATATAAAGATCAGAGAAACTGTTACTTGTGTTTAAGTCGAAGCTAAGAAATTGTAAGTCACCAGAGGCAATTACCAAGTTGCAACTCAAAATTTATTGCATATTATTGTTGTATCCTAAACTTTATTGCTGTTTGATACTCTCATTTTGGAAACAGTTGAAGAATATCCGTCAATGATCATTTAAATGCACAGTGACAATGGAATAAGGTCGAGCAGCTTAAATGCGCATTTTATAGAACCAATTAGGGGACATAACTGTTAACTGGCAATTCTACACAGCTACACAGTATTGGTTTGGAAACTGCAGAGAATGCAAATCAGCTTTGATTCCCATAATCAACTTTTTCTTGTTTTTGTTGCTGGATGCATAAAAAAAATTTTAAAAACTGCAGGTGCAAGAATCACAAAGAAAAGTTTGAACTTGAAGAATTGCACCAACTATGCCTGAATCCATAAAATACCCATAAGTATCACCAGTCAAGGCTGAAACCGCATAATCATACAATGCACAATAGCATTCAATCCAATTACAGTATTATTTAGATGGAAGAATATGGTTTTCATCGGAACATGACAAAGAAACAGGAAAACCAACCAATTGGTGAAGAACTTGGTGGATTGGGCAACTGCGAAAGCAAAGAGGGCAGATATGAGAGGGTAATTGGTAAGGATTGACGAAGACGATGAGGACGAGGATGTAGCAGACGACGTTGAAGTATGCATCACTGCCGCATACGCGGATGCTTCCTCATCCATGACTCTCCTTCAATTCAATCTTTTTCTATGTTTCGGCCAATTCTCGATTCGATTTTCTGTAGAAAAATTTCTGAACGAGAAGACAATAATTGTGAAGGAAAAATAGTACAAAGCTCTCAAGCCTTCTGGTTGGTTTGCGCTTTACTTGCTTCTTCCCGTTCTTCAACGTTCTCAAAAATAACTACCGGTCTTGGCTTCTTCAACTGAACACGCCTCCCTTGCATATATATTCTCTAGAATATGCTCCAGTTTTGGCTGTCTTAGATTTGGGAATTTTTTTTACTGCCATTTTAGCTCAATCGGGAGCTCTGGTAAAACCTGCCAAATTAATTTGGAGCTATTTAAGATATTATATTTTTAATCCAAGCATCTTAATTTTTTTGTTATTTTAGATATTTGAATTAAATGTTTTATTTAATAATTAAATATATAACCACAATATCAAAGTATGCGATTTTTTTTCATTACCAAAATATCATGCATTTAAACCAAATTCTTACTGTCCCATAGACACTAAATCTTTAATTGGTGACAAGTATTATTTATTTTTATTTTTTTTATAAAAAGTAGATTCAATTATAAAAAGGTAATTATTACCTTGCGCAGGGTTTTATTTTTTTAAAATAAATATTAGTCTTTTAATTATTTTTATTTTTTATTTTAAGATTAAAGTTTAAAAAAAGTAAAAAAATTTAAAAAATTTTATAACACAATAGTTCAAAAATAATTTAAAAAACAAAAAAAGTAAAAAAAAAATCTTTTTTTTAAATTCCTTTAATTTATTTCTTAATATAAAAAAATAAAAAAAATTAATCATTAAAAATTAAAAATTAAAAAACCTATTCTGGAAGTATCCCAGTATGATAGATTTACCTTATAAAAAATAGTTATTGTTTTATGATTATAACAAAATAACCCCATTTTATAATAGAATAATCAATTTTTATAACTAAACAACTAACTTTTATAATTAAATAATTATTTTATAAAAAAATGAATAGTACACCTGTTAGGAATTTGGTGTTTTTTTTTTTTTCTTTTGTATATCATATTCTACTTCATAAAATGGCCATATTTGGAACTATTTTTAAAAATAGTTTTTATTTTATTTTACAAAAAATAAAAAAATTTGTTTCACATATTATTTTTATCAATTATTTCTAAAAAATTATATTCTAAAACTGTAATTAAAAAAATAAAATACCGCAAATAAGTTTAAAATGTTTTTCTTATTTTGTTCCTAAATTTCGTCAAAAACTCTTTCTTTGCTTCAAGTTTTCATAAAAAAAATCGTTGCAAAATTTACATCCAAACAATTATTTTATTTTTGTTTTACAAAAATTATTTTTAAAAACAATAAAAGAAAGACACTTTCCAACATGCCCTTACTTTTTTTCTTTAATCTAAAACACAATTTTAAAATTATTTGAAGTGTTAGAAAGGAGTTGAGAGACATGAGATTCATCCGAATCTGACTCCATTTTTTCGAAGTTCTTCCACGCGCCTCTCTTGACTCATCTAACTGTAGATCAGTATATGATCAAAATTTCCCGCCAAAACAATCTTTTTGGGCCATCCGCCAAAGAGAACTTGGGTTCCTAAACGTAATTAGCTTGTTATAGGTAAGTTTTGGACTAGAAAATGTTTACTCTTATATTAGATAGGACCTACTAAACACTTTCTCGTTTTGAGCATTATTTGCTAAATACTATTCACTAATGATTTATGATTTTATGGATATGGCTCTGGAGAAAGGAAAATACAAGTCACAAGTGAATAATAGATTATATGAAAAGTTTATTATCTATATATTGTTATCAAATTGCATGTACTTTAAACAATTATAAATGGTTAATTTTATCATCAATTACAATAATGATTCACTTAGAAGTTTCTTTTTTTTTTTTTAAGTGTAGCACCTTCAAGATTTTTTTTAATATAAGAAAACCAAAACCACAACTGATAAGTGCTAAGTTCATCAATTACAATAACATGAACAAAAGTTAGGCCCTAACCAAAAAAAAAAAAATCTGTAAGTTCATAGAATTTTTTACTTCTTTCTGCTTTCCATAGTTCTGATAAGTGCCACTACCACAAGACAAAACTAGATTTATACTCAATAGTAATAGTTTGACTAAATTGGAGGTTTGCAATGTTGTATGAACATTTTTCACTGATCTGGACCAATGCTCACATGATCACATCAAGTCCAATTAACAAGTTCTATTAAAAACAAAAAGCATGGTGATTGGGGCGGGATTTAACATAATGCATAAGTAAATGACACAATAGATAAACTACTTGGAATGAAATCAATATGCTTTTCACAATCTTAACGAATATGAATGAGTGAGTTCTACTTCACACTTCCATTGACGGATCACTTGAGTGAGATCGGAATCAAATAACAAGAATACAGCTGCTGGAGGGAGCAGAATCCTCCATATGCCTCTAACTAATGGCCTACAAACAAAAACGAAAGGAAAAAAAAAAAAACTTTACAATTATGTCAAACACAACGTGGCACTTGTCACAAATATATTGGAACCAACATGAAACAATTGGCTATTATCCCAAACAGCCTTCAAACTTAGAACCCATTAAGGCGCAAGCACTTGGCTAAGATCTATACAGGCCAAAGAGAAGAGCGGAAATGCTGGTGGGAATTTTAAGCACAATCTGAAACAAGGGACTCTCACATTATGGTGCAATTACACTTTGATTCAAGCTTGGGGAGCTTCATGCTGTCGACCTTGTTAGGAAGCCCCACATTGTGTGTGAAACACTCGTCAATATTTTCATCATTCTCAGTCTTGCCTAAAGGGGTTTTGACATCAGTTTCCACCCTCCTCTGCCTGACCTTCTGGGATTTCAAAGTGCGCTTGCCAACAGTTCGGCTGCGAGAACCCTTTCTACCAGGATTGGGGGTCCCCAACATAGTCATTGTTGGTTTAGAACCTTCCAATGGGTCTGAGCTTTCCTTTTCCATTGCTATTGTTGCAGCCTGATATGCAAGATCATGGATGACGGAACTGCAAAACAGTATTGTATCTGTTGCCTCTTCAAGGGTCAGGCTTCTAGTGTTGCCTCCACCTTGACACTCTACTGTAACTGTTGATTCCTCTGCCATAAAGCATTGGAAATCTGTCAGAGATGTTCAGCAAGATATAGTAATTCCATCTCCAAAGAAAGCTTCAGCACATAAAATAGATTACAAGCACTGAAGGCACAATGTACTTGAAGAAGCAGAATCTGCTTTGCAAGAGAGAACTGAAGTGACATTATTCTACTCAACTTGAAAATTATGTGTTCCATAAACTTCATAAAAGCAAAGATTTTGGCTCCCCTCCCCCAATAAAACAAATAGAAGTTCAGATATTAGACAGAAAGGAATCCTCACCTAAGATAGCAAAACATTTATTGTGAACCGTGATAAAGATTACCCAAAAAAAAACTACCTTATTCCTAACAACAAGAAAATTAGAAACTTCAGCATTAACTAATAACCATCAATATAAATCTCAAGTTTGCAAAAATTAATTAATTAATTAATACTTCCACATATTGGACGTGACATATTGTGTGGATGTAGATATGTTATAGAGGACTTCCACTAGAAATGCCAAGCGCACAGTGAATGCTTCCTCATTATTCCAGAGAGGAACAATGGAACAAGCAACATAGACATTCATAACGCATCACATCCTATGCAGCAATTCTTCGGTTACAGTCCCAAATACTAGGGGGGATGTGTACCAGAAATTTAAGAGAAAATTAGAGTATCTATCATTGGAATCAGATCAAGAAAAAACACAGAACCACTCTACCCTCTGGGGTCCACAAAATTTGAGTTTGGCAAAATAGAATGTCAGACCTTTTACAAGAGAAAATAAGATGATGAATTCTAGAGTCACGATTCTTTTCATTTCAAAAGTTGCATGTGATTAAAAAATAAACAGCCTGGAAAACGATACTGAAGGCTAAACTAAACACATTTTCACTAACTTTCAGAAGCAACAGAAGGGTCAGCTCAAGTATACAAAAGTTGGTATACATGTCAGTCAACATATATGTCACATCATACAGAGTATTGTCACTGACTTTACAATTTTAAGAATTGCACAAAATAAATCAAGAAACAATCTTTCTGACTATTTAGACCCTTTCTCTTAAAATCCTGTACTGTGGGAGTTCAGTAGGTACTACTAATGCCAGATAAAGCAAAAGGACTTTGAATAGACTGTCGTCCTATCATTTATGTACCTCATGCAATTGGTCAAAATCAAGAGTGGACAAACAGTGTGAAGTGTGGTAATTGCATAGGTGAGGGCAAATTCCAGAGAGAGAATGAATGAGAAGCATATAGAAGATTTTCATCTCAATTTCTATAAAAAATATTGTTTATTTGAGATTCCAATACATTAAATATCATACCTATTCCATGGGAGTACTCAGAGGTAGTGGACTCTGGAAAAGAAGCATTTCTAGGATTTGGAACAGAAGATTCCTGAAAGTCGTCCGTGGTGTTCTTTGATACCCGGGACTGATCATCCTCCACCACACCAGGATTGTTCTGACAACAGTTTTCCCCTTCTATTTCTGACTCTACAATGGTAGAACTGTTGGTAGCAGGCAAGGCATCGAATCCATCAACATTAGGGCTCTGCACATCATGTTCCTCATCAAAAAATGACCCTGGAGCCATAACTAATGTTTCTGTATTTGAGAGACTCCTTGAATTATTTGGATGGTCCTCAACATTTTCATATGAAACACAATACCCATGATTTGAAAATGATGACACTGAATTGCCATCAGACTGAACACCAAAAGCCTGGCTCAATAATTCTTCTGAATTACAGGCATCAGTTACTCTAACATTATCATAATATTCACATTTATCTTCCTCAACAATTGTAACCATAGAAGAAGCATCCATTACATCATTCACTGCGTTTTCTGAAACTTGCACTTCTTGTGAAACTATAGGTATCTCTTCCATAATGCCACATTCTGTCTCTTGTGTTGCAAGACCTAATTCATGATGAGAATGGTTTGAAGTGCCAGAAAAAGATGACCCAGTACTTTGATGCTTGATCCTTATTTCATATCCACAGTCTACATCCAACTTCCTGCCACTTAACTGTCGTTGCAAACCAAAGTCCATTTTTTTTGCCGGGCTGAAATCAATCGATGATGAGGCAGAATAACTGCCATGCCCAGTGGAACTTCTAATACTGTTCAAACTGTCTCTTGCAAGACAGGGATCATCATAAGATATGGTTGTGGCAGTAAAAGTCCTGCCCTGAACTACTGGGCCTTTGCTGCTGCTTGACCTCTTGAGCAATACAGATATGCCAGTGCCTTCCAAGAGGTTCACTTTTGAATTTCGATCATTGAAGTGATACAACTGGTGGTCCCCAACACCAATATCAGGCTTCTTGTAATCAACTCTTGATTGCTCCATGTCTAACAGGTTGACAGGAATTTGGCCACCTCCCTCTACCGATGAACTTGGAAGAGGACTTTCTCGTGGGTGATCCTGGATTAGCTCACTGCAGGAAGTTTGACTTCCCTCAGCATCTTGTTCACCAAGGGAAAACCTCAAGTCACCCACATCAGTATCTTGAAGCAGTTCAAGTGCAGCCATTAGTTGGTCACTATCAACTCTTGGTTTTTCTTCTGCAGACATATTTGTAGACAACATTGAAGAGTCTTCAGCAACTACCAAAGCTTTCTCATGGGTGATGACTCTCACCAGGGTGTTTTTCCTGCTGCATTCTGGACAGAGGCTGATATCCTTCTCTGCTTGATCAGCGGCCTCATAACGGCAACCACAATGAGAACAGATTGCTGTATTTTCTGAACTACCAGTTTCTGTCGTGTCACCTCTGGCATTGGAAGTTTCTGAACTTTCAATGACTTCAGAATCAATACCATGGCAAACAGAATCTTCAGATTCAGCAGGATCAAAAACAATCTTGGAGACTTTACTTTCATTATGATGGATATCAACTGATTCATCATTGATCTCATGCCCAATGTTATCATGTAATATATCAACCTTATCAAAGGCAAATACTTCTTCATGAATATCAGGAAATGGTATTTTCTCAGTTTCACTTGCCACATCATCTTGATTGTGATCACTCCCTTCAGTATCAGGTGCAAAACTTGTACCTTGATCAGAGCTTGCATTGCTGCTTGTTGTAACTGAGGAATTCCTAGATACCAGAGAATGACGAGCAGAATTTGCTTTTCCAACATAAAAGGTTGTGCTTGGCACACTTGACAAAAGTGGCCTGAACATGTTCTGAGGACTCTTACGATCCTACACAGCATTGCATGGTGACTAACAAAAGTGAGTAATTTGATTACAATCAACCATTAGCAGACATTCAAGAAATTAAATCGTGCCACAACACCAAATTTTCCGAGTTAATCTGCCCACCAAGCATAATTATATATAGACTTCTCTGCCACAAAGTTTATCAAAGATGCCAAACAAGAGAAAAACACTGTTATACGATTACACTTGCACAAGCATCACGTTACAAACAACGCACCAATCTGAACCACAACTTAATTTGAAACCAATTACTCAGAGTAGTTGACTTATCATGTGTAGTGTATAATTAAATTAAATACACCCAGGAGATACCATGCACCCAATATCAAGCATTAAAAAACATTAACTAAATTCAGCATTGTATCAAATTCCAAAATTATTTTATAGATAAAGCAAATATTTTTGCATAGTTGCCTTTGTTGGAATACCAGACAGAATTACTACAGGTTGAATCAGTACACTTCTCACTTTCAATTATGCGAATATAAACAATTTTGTAGTCCAGGACATATCAAAAACGAAAGTGCTAAAAAGAAACTGTGTCTGTGTGTCTGTGAGTGAGAGAGAGAGAGAGAGATAGAGAGAGGAGTCCTCAGAAGAGTAGGGATGACTACCCTAAAAGGAACTGATTGATTTTTTAATTGTATGAGAACTTGATAAAAGTAAACACACTTTGATTGCTTGTCAAAAATTTGGCAGTATAATCATAAAAGGCTGAAAGGAGATTATTTTAAGTAAATCAGACAATAAAATACCATTAGGCGGAGGGCAGAGTCAAATGATCTTTTTGGAACAGAACTTGGGGACACCATCCTGGCTGATTTCTTGGAAAAGGCAACAGTTCTATTGTTCGAAAATGAGCCACTCCTTCTTGAACCCAATCGGTCTAAACTACCCACTGGGATGGACTGTACAGAGTCAATATCATCATCACCAGATGATGCAACAGAACCTTTGCTGTGTGAGTTAAATTGGTCTCGATCATGACTGTGAAATGAGCTGCTGCTCCTAGAAGCAGTTGGAGACATTGACTGCCTACTGAATCTAGAGGCAGAATCCCTACCATTCCTGGATGCTGGTGATGAACCCCTCACATATGATGCTGGTCTGTCAGCTAAAGAAGTACGGAGGTTAGGAGGAGCTTCAGAGGAGAAACCGGGAATATTAGTTTGCCATGCCCTTATCTTTGGTGAAGCAGAGTTTCCACTACTTGTCTTGACTGCGGAAGTTCCCCTAATCCCTGATGAGACTACAGGACTGTTGGAGCCTGCGCTCATCCTTCGGGGAGTAGGAGTAGAAGACCTGGGAGCAGGTGTTGAGGGCTTATTTGGAGGAGGAGATGGTTTTCTTGATGGAGGAGATGGTTTTCTTGATGGAGTAGCATGCCGCAAACCTTGAGTTGGGCTGGAATTCGGCACTGATGAAGGCCTTCCCCTTGACTGCAATGTATTATTTCCAGAACGGGGGGATGGGCTGGAGTTCGGCACTGATGAAGGCCTTCCCCTTGACTGCAATGTATTATTTCCAGAACGAGGGGATGGACTAAGGCGATTTGGACTTGCACTACCCCTACTGCTCCTGTAACTTTTTTCCATCTGAAAGAGGTAAACATTCAACATAAGAGGGACGGTAAGTAAAATCACAACTACAATATTCAAAAGGGGGAGAAAAAAATTCTAAAGGATTTTTTTTAATGGAAAGAACATAGAATTATGCATAACTATATAACTTAATTCAAAAGCGCACCGTAGAAGATCTTGATATGGAAATGGGTTTACTCTGAGGTCTTCCTCTGCTTGCAACATTGATTGGCGAGGGTTCATCGTCTAATGAAGGAAACAGTGGTGTGTCCGGGGGTGTCAGTAACCTTGAAAATTAACAAAGACAGCATTAGCAAACTGAGAAGCAAATACCAAAATCAAGCTATACATCAAAGTCTCAAGCTTCGTATCAAGAAACTTGAATTATTGGCCAACAAAGATGCATTATTCTAGTGGAATAATGACAACCGCAAATACTTGGAATTGGAATCATGAAATATGATTGTATCATAAGACAATATTGAACCATAAAAAAGAAATCCATTAGAGTGGAAAACACTACCCACCAATCATAGTCATTTTTGTCACCATCTGCATTAAGCAAGTCACTGCTTTCTCCTCGACCAGGAATTGAGATTCCAAGCTTGATATCAGGAAAATGTCTCAGCTTTGTAGCTGTAAATTAAAATTCAAGACAGAAGGGAGATATGGATGATTGTTACTCAAGAAAAATGAACCAAAAACAGGTACATGCTTTTTATAGGATGTCAGTAAAGAAAATTACAGAATGGATCTTCAATGTTATCGGATGACTGAAGCAAAAAACTCTCTCTCTCTCTGGACTGCATTTCATTGAACAAAGCAAGATCATCATCTTTCTCCCTGAAGAGCAATCCGCTTTCAAGACTGCGCCCACGCTTGTGACTATCTGCTTTTGGCTCTCTCCCAGGAGAGCATCTCAATGCCGGGGAAGGTGGCATTTCCACTACCCAAGATAGTATCAGAGAGGTGTCACCTGGAGCTCTCCATATAACCCAAAATTAAAAAACTTCTATACTCCAAAGAACAACTCAGAATTGACATATAGCTCAAGCTCACAGGGAATTTAAGCCCCAACAATCAGTTTTAGCATAAACCGCATTCATACTTGTATCCCATTTGCTGTCGTCTCGGGCTTTAGTTTAATTCAACCCAATACACATTGGCATCATACTCAGTGTGACCGAGTCAACTCGACCATATGACTGGAACAACTCTACCATCAAAGTGCAATGTGCTCTTAACAACCAAATGTAATAAATACCGGAAACGAAATTGAGATATTCATCGTGTAGACATCCAAAAACCCTAGAACTTTAGCCAGTTTCAGATGCTAATTTGTGACGTTCACATTCAAAAGAGGGCCTAATTCAAACCAAAATTCAACTTCACTACCCATTAAGCCACCATTGAAGTTCAAAGTACATAGTAAAACCCACCATTGACTTACCAATTTCCCAAGTCAAATTCCTTCAAAAGCAGCGTGGAAGCTCACAGTGCGCTTGAGATCCCAAGTTCGAAGATAAAACAGAGCTTAAATGCCTATTACAATGCGACGAATGTCGTATCAGACAATCGGATCTATAGTATTCGTGGCCTGGTCGGGGCTACCAAAGTACAGATCGGAGCTAGAGTGATCGAACGGTTGCAAGAAACCCGAAATTTTCTAGCATTCTCTCTCCTCCTATAATTCTTCTAGCTACAAAAAATAAATTAAGTGAAATTTGAGAACAACCAAAACCTTTTGCCTCTTGTCGTTTGATTTGCTCCTTTCCTCAACACTCAACAGCACGCCTCATTTCTTCTTCTTTTCTTTTCTTTTTTTCAGTTTCTGCTCTGCCGTTACTACCCGTATCTTTCGATAAGTCATTTAATAAATATAAATTCATTAAATAATATTAATATCTTAGACAATTTTTAAATACAAATTATTAAAAATTAAAATTTCTTATTACCACCATATAAAGTCCAACTTTATAATTGATTAATCGTGATGGTTGAAAACGATGCTCCAGAAATAAATTGAGTAAGTGAAAAGTAATTATAAAATTATTCTATCTTGTAAGTATACTTAAAAATTATCTTTAAATAATCTTAAGAAGTTAAAATAATAATTAATTAAGGAAGTATACTATTTATCTTGATTATATAAGTTTAAACATTTTGATTGATATATAAACAAATGCATTCTCTTAAATATATCAAATTAATAATATAAAAAGGCACTTTTAAAATTGTTTGAAATATGCTTAATTTTTTTTTAAAAGAGTGTAGAATAAATAAGCCAAGTGAGGATAATTATTAATTAGCCAGTCTGTCTAAAACAACTGAACCATCACGGTCTGGGGCATCATTTTGGTGAGCTTAACATTTTAAACAAGTAATATGTCCTAATTATATTATAGCATTTTTTTCGTACAATTCTCATGTAGAATTTTTTTGTTTTTACTTTTCATTATCATTTTTTTTCTTTATTTTTTATGTATAGTAATTTTTTAAATTTTTTTTAACAATATATTTGAACAGTAAATTTTTTTATTGTTTAAAAAATAAAATATTTTAAAAAGTACCATACATAAAAAAATTTAAATAATATAAAATAAAACAAATAAAAAGGGTTATGACATAAAAATAATGCTGCATAAAAACTATACCAAATATGTTGTAACAACATTTTATAAAATAGTAAGTAAGTATGCCAAGGAGAAAAGTCAACAGAATGGAATTACATACATTAAATTAATTTATATATAATTCTTATAAAAAATTAAAGAAATAATTTATATTTGTTTGATCAAAAATAAATTATTTAAATTAAAATATTTATTAATAAAATATGTATTAATTATATAACTATTTATTAAAAATATATATGTTAATTACATAATAGAATGTTTTAATTTAAATTATTTATTATTTATTTAACGATCATAATATTTTTCTCATACTTCTTATAATTCATCACTTATCTCATAAAATTAATCATGATTATATATTTTGAAATTTTTATATTATTTTATTTATTTTATAAATGTACTATTTTGTTCCTCCTTAATATTTGTTCCGATTCCGTCCCAACAACCAAAAAATAAAAAACTTGAGAGGAAAGGAATGAAGACAAAAGAGAGTTTTGTGGGACATGTTGGGATAAGGTCAACATAACAACTGTGTTATTATTAGCCAATAGCTAGCGAAGATTATCGAATTATGTCGCTTTAATTGGTGGGTGGGGAAGTATACTTAGAAAGCCTCCTCGCTAATGATTTCAGTTTATTCTTCCCCACAGCTCCCTTTGGTTTCAACCTCATTTAATAATTCCATTTGTATATTTTTATTTTTATAATTCTCTTAATTAATATGTGATTCTACATTTAAATTTAGTTCATTATGCTTAAACAAACTTTAATTTGACAGAATTTTGAATGATTTAGATTCTCATTATTTATTTATTTAATGTTTTACTTTTTTAATATATTAAAATTAATAATGTATAAGAATAATATTAAATTATAACCATTATTCTAACTTTCAAATAATAGGTAGGGACTCCCTTCTATTTTTTATTAATTTTTAAATAATTAAGTAATTAAAAAATTATTAAATAATCTTAATTTTAACAAAAAATTATTATATTAGATTAAATTATTCTTATTAAAGTTAATTTAAATTTTTGTTATTACTCTATTAAAGATAACAATAAATAAGGATAAAGTTAAAAAAATAAAAATTAATATTTCATTAGTAATATAAAATAATAAATAATTTGAAACAAATTAAAACTATTATTATTTTAAAACAGATGAAATATTAATCATTCAGCTTCATTCTTTCTAAAACTTGTTCTAACATATACTCTATCTGTTTTTTTTATTTAACGTTTAAGATAATGACACAAAAATTAAAGAATTTATTAAATAGCATTAATTATAACAAAAAATAATTATATTTGACTAAATTATTCTTATTAAAGTCAATTTAAATTTTTGTTATTCCTTCATTAAAAATAACAATAAATAAGGATAAAATTAAAAAATAATAATGAATATTTCATTAGTAATATAAATTTTATAATTACATAAATAATTTTTTTTGTGTTGATAAAATTTTTATTATGATCAAATATAATTTGATCAAACAATTTTTTATTTATTAAATTATTATAAACTCTGCTGATCATTGTGCAATTTGTGTTTTTTTTTTCCCCTTCAAATGGACGGGCAAAGGAAAAGAAAGTTGTAACTTTACTATTTGGGGTCAAAATTTGTCTATATATACAAAATATGTGTATAATAACATGATATAGGATACTTTGATAAAATCTTGTCAAAAATTCACATTTACTTTTATAGGTTCCTTAGATATTTGCAAAGGTGTGCTTAATTTGTTATGGCCAACTTACATAAAACGAATCAAGTACAGTATTTAAAAAAAATTATATATATATATATAACATATAATATAATTATTTTATTTAAAATTATTATATTACTTTATTTATTTTACAGATACATCACTTAGATAGTTATTTTGTTTGCTTTCATCTTACTTCTAGATTATGTATTATAATACTTTGGCAACATAGACAATGTTATTATTGCACTATCTTTAGTGCCACAATGTTTAACAAATGAGAGTGGAACCCCATTTAAGTAAATGGGTCTTATTCTAAGGGAGTGAATTGTACTATTATTTTGTATCACATGGTCTATAGCATAATCACTGTTAATTATTTTAATACTTTATTTTGTTTAAAAAATAATATTAGAAAAAATGACTTGTTGATGTTGACATAATATATGCTCTTTTAGCTCATGCATGAATGTAAATAAGCGTGAAATTGACTTCTTCTGTTGGGTTGCATCATGGATGTTTCGGAAGAGATTGATGTAACTTTGTCATTATTCCCAATTCCTTTTCATCTATTGGACTTTGAACCATGTTTTTCTTGGACAGCATTTGTTAATTTGGCATTATCCGGTGTTCAACGGAGGGTAAAATTTATAGTAAACTATTCTTTCTTTATTTTAAAAGATATTTTAATTATAAAATTATTTTTTTATTTTAAAAATGTAATAACTCTCTCCTATAAATTACAAATAAATTATAATTAAATATAATTTTTTAATTAATATTAAAATTAATTTTTATTTTAATTAATAAATTTTTTTATATAATATAACTAAAATATCATTAATTTTATATAATATGATTAAAATATTTTTTATTATTATTTTTTTAATTTTGTTTGTTTTAACTTTTAATAATATCATGATTTAAAAAAAATTTAACATATAATTACTTAAAAAAATTATCATTTTTTATTTTAAAAGTATCATTACTTGGGAAAAAAATTTATATTTTAAAAATATCACTTAAAATTTTTATTTATATTAAAAATATCATTAGTTAAATTTTTTTAAATATAATTACTTAAAATTTTATTTTTTTATTTTAAAAACAGCATTACTTAAAAAATATTTTTTTTGTTTTAAGAATATTATGACTTGAAAAAAATTTTATTTTAAATATATCATTACTTGAAAAAAAAGTTTATTTTAAAATATTAATTTTTTAAAATATATATACTTGAAATTTTTTTTATCTAATTTAAGAATATCATTACTTAAGAAACTTTTTTTTTTTAAGTATCATTACATAAAAAAAGTTTGAGGATAAGTTTGTTATTGTACTATATAATTTTAATTTTTTAATTTATTTTTTAAAAAATATTTTAATAAAATATTCTTGACAGTATTAAATTAAGTGAAAATAAGTATATATTTTTAAAATAAAAAAAATAAGTATGTAATTAAAATATTTTTCAGGAAAGAGGAAAATATTTTACTCTAAATTTTAATAAAAAAGAAATAAGAAATTTTATTCTGAACACAAGAAAATTATAAAATTATATATTTTTTCAATGAATTATGTACAAAATATTAATACATTTACACGAGGTTAAGTAACTTATGACAATATGACCATTTGTATTAGATATATATACAATTATGTTAGATGTATGTATATTATTTTGTAAAACAAATTGAGTAATTAAAATAACTAATTAATTTATTACATATTTATAATTTTTTATACTATACAACTCATAAGGATAACTTAATACTAGTTTTTTTTTACTTCTCAATTCACATTTAAAATAATAAAATAATTATTTAAAAATTTAACTATTCATTATTTTACTATCCATTTAAAAAAATAGAGAAAGAAACTTAAAAGATACTGTAAAAATAATACTGATTAATTTAATATAAATGATAAAGCTTCAAAGCCATATGTATTAGTATAGATGAATTCTAAATAATAAGAAAAATATGACTTTATAGCATGAATGGGTTTTTTATACATGAAATATATGTTTATTTATTATAATAATAATAATAATAATAATGTATTTATATATAAATGATCCTTATAAATATGAGAGGATAAATTAATAATATTACATATATTTATTTGATAAAAAGAAAGCACATGTACTTTTTTCAAGTTTGTTATTTATTTTATAACTATATTTTTTATCCATGCAATGAATGAAAAGTGAAAACTCAATTAAAATATGTTAAAAAACAACTAATAATATAATAAATTAAATAGTGACATTATATTTTAAATAATGTTCCCATATTTTTATATTATCATATTAAAAAATATATTTTATTTCATTAATAACAAAGTTATAATTTGAAGTGGTAGACTATGAGATATTATAATAAATTCAATAATTTTATTTCATTAATTAAAAATTAGGAAGAACTACCCTACCGCCCACACAGTAGGGGGTAGGGTATTTTTAATTTTTTTTTTAATTTTTTTTAAATTTTTTTTAAAATTAATAAATTAAGTTTTATATCATAAATTTTTTTTAGAATTTTTAAGATGTTTTTGTATTTTTTACATAATTTTTTAAGTTACAAATGAATAGTAAAAAAAAAATTATGAATGAATAGTAATAGGGATGTAAAAAAATTTAATAAAAAATTAAAAAACATTTTAAAAAATTTTGAAAAAAATATATAATCCTTAAAAATTATGTGTAGATTTTATAAAAGTTGTCATAAAAAGGTTGAGCAACAATTTACATTGATCAAATTTTTGATATAAATATGAAAATATAAATTAGAGAATTATATAATTAACTTCTCTAAACATTTGATTACCTTAGATTAATTTTAATTTTTTACTTTAAAGGTAAAAGTTACAATATTAGTGTGTATATATGTAAGTTTAATAACAAAACTGGACTTTATTGACGTTTAATGAATTTATTTATTGAATATTCATTTTAGCATTTAGCATTAGACTTTTTTTTATATTTTTATCCATAATAACTTTGTTAATAAACACTTGAAACTCATATTTCTGTAATTAATCTTATCTTTTCATCTTTTTTGCATTGCTTGAGAAGATCAGTAGTCATATTTTCCTCCAAAAAGAATATCCTCTTTTGTGCATTATTATAATTCAATGCTTGTACCTATTTCAATAGAAGTAAAATTTTGTAAGAATTTTTACTCTAAGTTATTGGAAGATAGTTTTTAAGTATATTGTATACTACTAAAAAAAAAATTATGTGTTAAGAGACACAACCTTCTCGAATTCTTAGAAAATTGAAGACTCCATATCCTTTTGTCACGCCCCAATTTAGAACACGTGACCAGCATAGGAAGTTACCTGTCAGATAATTTCCTACCAGCTTCATAGACCATTGCAGATAAACCTCATTGAAATTCATTTATAAACAAATAATGAAGCTAAACACACTTTCATAAAATAAATTCTAAATTTAAAATTTATTAGAAATTTCGACAGAGTTTTGCCTAAAATATGGATTATCCCAGGGTACAAACCTGTAATTAAAACAAGGTGGACAACCCACCACCAATCAGAAGTCTCAGTGGCTTATCAGAAAAGCAGTAAAAGTCCATCACGAACTGTATATCCACACTACACAGAATTATGCAATTTAACTTACAGATCATGAAAATAAAATGTAATTAAACCTATCCAACACTGTCCACAATCCTCAATTAACTACTAATGCTACTCATATTCAAGTGATCCCCTACTGAGTCACTCAGCAGACTCAAAAGGTGCGGGCGGAGCTGAAGGTAAGTCCCCTATCTGCTGATCTGAAAATGTAAAGTGAGGGGTGAGTCCACTGACTCAGTGAATGGAAAACAAACTTACTGATTGATACATAAACCCCATCCTGTAACGTGCATTACTGCTAAATTTACATGAAATCTCATTTTAATATGCTTAAACATAATAAGCACCTAATGCACATTACGTTCAGGAAAAGAAAATAATTCCTTACTTTAAAATCATCATTTATACAATGTAAAATTTTAAATCACAGTATATCCAAAAATACTTTAATCAAAGTAAAATTTCTATGATCCATCAATATTTAGGGGAGAACCTAAACTAAGAAAACAGTGTTCCCGCTCCAGAAGATAATCTCAACTGGAGGGTAACCCGATCCTCACCTTCGGGAACTGCACTCACCGAAGGGAATTAAATTTCTCGTTCTCTTCCGGGCATTCTCATCTGGAGGAACCATTCACAATAATACTCAACCTTCTGTCAGGAACCACACTCACTGACAGAAGTACCCTTTATCAGGAACTGCCCTCAACTGATAATGGTTGTGACCTAGGTGCACCTAGTGGTTCTACCACCACTCTACTACGGATCCCAAATTACTGTTCTAAATTAAATTCCATAATTCTCATACTCATACTTTCAAAACGTCAAAATACAGATACTTTTATGCTGTGGACAAGTAAGCAATTCACATATAAATATAAATATATATATATATATATATATATATATATATATATATTACTTCCTCAAAATCTACTCAAATAACAACATTTGTCCACAAAATAAATTTTGACAATTCATGCATCAAGGGGTAAGTAGGAATCCACTCACCTTCGATTAAGAGTTTAATACTAAATTCCAATCCCACCTCGTGCTACTGAGTTGGGTCTAATTGAACTGGATCTAATGTTCCTATACAGTAATTTAAACAGAGGCGATTTAGTCACACCTAAACTTAAGTAAATTCCTTTATCAGAGTCAACCTAATGTTAAGTGAATTATTTTTAATGAATTAGCTCCTAAAGTTTCGATTACAGATCCATACGCACAAGGGGATTTTAAGAAATTTAACTAAATTCTGAATTTGACTACTACAATCAAAAAGGAAACCTTAAACTGGAATTGTAGGAGAAATTAATGCCCAAAACCGGATTTGTGATTGTTCCAAATTTACTTCTTCTAAAAACCATAACTTATTTTGATCCCAGAGATGCATACAAGGCACCAAAGAATTTCAGCGAGTCTTGAATCCTTACCTCTGATATAGCTGAATAATCAACGTACAGAGGAGAGGAGAAAGCCCTCAAAACCGTGGTTGTTACCGTGAGTTTTGCAGCAGCGATGGAACTCCACGGGGGCTGGAGGATTAACGGTGAGAGGAAGAATCACGGTGGGGGAGAGGAAGTGAGAGAATTTCCTTCACTGCCACGCCAAATCCCAGCCGAGAACGCCGAACTGAAGCAGTTTCCGCCATGGATTGGAGCCTCTGGCTGGCGCTGGATGTTCACAACGGTGAGGGGAAACTCCGGCGGGGTGGGTCGACGGGGTTAGGCGAACTTTTTTGGAGAAGGCGTCGGCGTGAATCTGAGGGAAGAATCAGATGGAATTTGGAAGGGGGGAGTGCCGTGCGGTTATATGGAAGGGGGAGAAGCTTTCGGGGCATTGGTTACAGGGGGAAAGGGATGCTGCAGGAACAGGGAAAGAAATTTTAAAAAAATTTTATTTGAAATTTTTTTTTTGAAATTTTGACTATTACACCTTTTTAAAATGAAAACATAAAGAGGATAGTGAAAACGGTTCATATTGTTATCTAAAAAAACACATTTTAATAATTTTTATATATAATTATTGTAAGGTAGTTATTAAGCATATTGTCATAAAATAAAAAAATAACGTGTTAGTATGTACATACTTTCTCGAATTCTTTAAATATTAGTGACTCAAAATTATTTTCAATTATCTAGATATAAAAAAATATAATAATATATATATATATATATATATATAGCGATTGTTATGTTATCGTCTTATTGTTGAATTGCTAGTAATATAACTCTTTATAAGAGGTTATGGGTCTTATGGATGGGTTCACATTTTTTTTAATTGGGTCCATATTTTTTCATGAGACTCAAAATTTCTTGTAAGAAAGCTGTATTACTAGTTTGTTACTGCTCAAATAATAGGGCGGTAGTTATATATAAATATAATATGTATAAAAAAATAAGGATGAATGGTGTATAAAAAAAAAAAAAGAGGCATAAAAAACACAATGACATTAGAATATGCATTAGATAAAAAGAAAAAATATCCTATGAAAATAATAGAAGGATCATGAAAACAATGCAAGACTAAAATATCCCAATTATATATATTAGTATAAATGCGTTTGTTTTAAATTAAAATTGTAAGTTGAATGTTTTAACATATAGATATACACTGGAGTTTTAATTTTATCATGATAATTACTAATTGTTATATTATATGTATTTATTAGTTATTTTATATAAATGATAGATATTTAGTATTTATCTTATTTATTATAGATATATATTAATTATCTTATGTTATGTATAGTAACTATCATTATAATAAAATATAAAGAAATAATGCTTTTAATATTAAAAATATTGTTAGGTGGAATTTCAATTTTAACATGATCATTATTAATTTTTATATTATAGATATCTATTAGTTATTTCATATATATTGTAAATATTTATTATTTATCTTATATATTATAGATATCTATTACTTTTTATATTTAAATTATAATAATGATCATTTTATAAATATAAATAAATGATTAAGTTTATTATATAAAACTTATGTGCGTATTTAAAAAAAAAAATTATTATGTGAACCTGATACGAAGTTGATGGAAAAGTGTCACGTATCAAAGCCATATCACCAAATTTTAATTTAGTATATCCTGCTTATAAAGAAAATGAGGAGGGGATATTTGATTTCTATTCCAGTGTTTAATGAAAATATATTTTCTCTATACTTTTAAGAAATTAGAGAATAAAAACAAAAAAAAAAATGTTAAACTTGCTTCTAAATCAAAATTTTTTTAAAAAATGATACAAATAACAACTAAAACAAGTTTTTTTTTTGTTTTCATCAAAATAAAAAAAAAAAATTTTTAAAATTATTACAAACAATCAACTTTTTCTTAATTTTATTTCCTTCAAATTTTAATTGAGATAAAAGAGATTTCATTTCACTTTGTTTTTTTTATTTTATTTATCAAATTTTTTTTAGATATTTTTCTTATATACTTATTTTAAGAATAAATAAGTTTGTTATAAAGAATAATTTATTTTTAAAAAAATAATTAAAAACTCTTTTTTAATTACTACATTTGAAAAATAATTTTTACTTATGAGAAACACTTCCTTTCTTCAAGAAAAGCATAAATAGTTTTTTTACTAAAGTCGGTGCAAACAAACAAGGCCCACAAACTATAGTAGAGAGGAGTGCAGTTCATTAGCTAAATTCGGTTTCCAATGCAATCTATCATTTTATTCCCTTTTCTTATTGTTAACACGTGAGTCCGTGACCTGAGACGGTGAGAGTGAGACGCATTGTTTTTTTGTTTGACTCTTTTTTCCCACGCTTTTTCATTTTTTAATAAAATTTTTCAGGAAACGACGTCGTTAGAACCTAGGCTAGGAATGAATGATCTTGTAACGCCAGCCTACCCTGGGCTCTGCGAGTCAGCGGTGCGCACTCGATGTGGGCGGTTCAGCGAGCTCGGGCATTCCTTTCCTCCTCGTTGCGTTCTTCATCATTTCCACAGGCTCTGCAACCATGGAGTCTAGGGTTTTCAGGGTTCAAACACGCTTCCTCTTTGTCTGTCATTGATGGTGGCTGTAAAGGCATTCTGGATCTGCAGGAGATAGAGAAGGTTCTGAGCGACGTCAGAGCCGACGACGTGAAGGTGATGCCGGTTCCCAAGCACTGTTCATGGGCCGATTTCATGGTGCTTGCCACTGGAAGGTCTACCTGGCATGTCAAGAATATCGCTCAAGCCCTAATTTACAAGGCAGGTTCCTTCGTTCTTTTTGTTAGTTTACTTTCCGTCTGTGTATTTCATTTATCGGCAATGGGGAGAGGGGGAGGCTGATTTGGTTGAAGCCATAGATATTGCAAGGTATTGAAGGAGTTTAAGGTCTAAAATCCATTCCCATGCAAGGATTTTTGTTTGGTGGGTGGGGGAATTGCACTATGGTATAACTGTAAAGTAATCACCCAACCCATTAATGTAACGAATTGAACTAGCGTTTTTGTTTAGTTCGACTAACGTTACTGATTTATATGGCTCTTAAAGTATGATTTTCTTTCAATAGTTGTTCTCCTTGTCATAGGAAAAATGCTGTGGAAATCCCATCCCTTGGGAGAAATTGGGTGAACTTGGAGAAACTATAAGGATTTTTTTGAATACTCGGTGGAACAGATGATCGAGTTTGGTTTTTTTTTTTTTTGAAGTTGTCTGCTTATTTAATTCGGAGTAATGATGGTGATAATCTTCTTTTTTTCTTAAAACTTTATTGATGTGTAACCAGGCTAAGCAGAAACAGAAAGGAGCTGAACGAATGATGCTACCTAGTGTGGAAGGACAAGAGGGAGGAAAGTGGATCGTCATTGACTCTGGTATGCTTTATGCTTTGTCTCATATCCATTACTTTTGTGATGAATTAGCTGATCAATTTGGAAAGCCCGCGAAGTTAAGAATTAATGCAGCAAAATGTTACTAATGAGAGTAGGGATAATCACCTGTAACATGCATAGTATCATTCATAAACATTGTAACTGAAGCTGATAAACGTCCTACCATGATGCCTTCCGAGAAAAGAATCCCTTTGTGTTATTTGATTTAGGTTTATAAGATTTTGATTTTCCTAGTCACTTATCAGCTAGAGATTAATTTCTTTTTCTTCCAACCTTTCCAATTTTAATGACTATGGTTCAAAAATATTCATGTTAAATGACATATGATATTCTGGATTATTGTTTGTATCTGAAATTCTGTTGTAAAAACAATTTAAAATAAGTTAATTGGTCTTAGTTATGCTGGTTCTAAACATGCCTTGTTTTTCCCTTATTGATCCAGGTAAAGTTATAGTTCATGCTCTTGATGAAAAGGCTAGAGCTTACTACAATTTGGAGAGTCTTTGGAACTCAGAGACCTTGGAAAAGGAACCTGTTGAGGTAAACTTTTTTTTCCCTTTTTTTAGAGGGGGGGGGGGGGGGGGGGGGTGTTTTT
>JASKGM010000007.1:8931498-8956400 GCA_034509205.1 Ceratonia siliqua
TATTTTTACCCAAACAAGTTTTTTGTTTTTTTGTTCTGTAAAACTATTTTTTAGAATTGTTTTCAAAAACTATTTTTAAAAACAATAAAACAAAAACCGTTCTAAACAGTCCCATAATTTCTCGACGGTTTCGTTAGATACGAGTTACAATCAAAGCAAACGTGACATGATGTCAATACCATAAAAAAGGATTGAAGTCTGATGAAAAAGAGCATGTTAGAGGCAAGTGATCAGGCAATTGAATGATTTCATATGACAGATACTTCCATTACATCAAATTCAGCAATCAATTATATTTTTTAATTGCTACTCTTGAAATGAGACGGACAAGTGCATGAAAATGCAGACTGGATCATTAGTACGAGGAACATATCAGCCTTTTTTTTTAAATGGGTTGAAGAAGGTTTAAGACCAAAGATTGGTAATTTCGAGTCTACTATGGCATGAACTGAAATTGCACCGTTAGGGACGCCGGACGCCACCACGGGCATCGTCATGGCTATTTGATGGTCATGGTTATTAGATGCGCAACAGATGCTGTAACGAGTCCAAGTATCCCACCAGCAATTACCTGCAGTATGAACGGGAATATTAAAATTTAAATAGGAAAGTACCGTGATAGAATAATTGACAATTACAGCTAAAATCATTCATAATTTACCACTTCGGGTCTTGGATGGCCATTTATAATAAAAATGCTGTATCTAGAAATCAGGACCACATTATACCCACTTTTAGAAGGAACATAACCAGAAAATGCTAATTTTAGATAAACTATCACTTTGGCATATTATTGTCTCTGTAATGACTGGTTCGTCATCTACATAGCATGCCAGAATCCTGATCGTATTGAAATAATGTATTGGAACCAGAGAAAACCTCAGAATTTAACATGTCAAAGTTAATATAAACCATAGATTTGAATGTTCAAAACAGACAAATTATATCACAATCATTTTTTTTTTGTGCTCTATAGGGCAGTTATTAGTTGAGGGGATAATATGTTAGTCAGAAATTATACTGAGTATAGACAATAATCAAACATCAAAATCCCAATGTTTATAGGTTGCCAGAAAATAATAATATTTTATCCCGATGTGGAAACTAGCAAATACTGCAAAACATTTTCTTGATTACACTTGGATCCATCAAATACTTATAGGAGGCAATCTAACCTGAGGGGGGGTATGCCCAAGAAGTTCACGAAGTGGTCTGCTTTCAGCCAGAGGATGTTCAGCAGGAAGTTCAAATACAATTTGGTTCAATACCTGGGGAACATCCAGTTATTCATACTCAGTATAAACCAATCGAAAAAAAAAAACAAAAAAGCGAAGATGTCTTGCACTGCAATCATAGGAAAACAGAAAAAGCTTCTATGGCATTTCAACTCTCATGCACGTCATGAGAGAGATAAATAGGACACAACGTTCTGTAGAAGTAAAAGAAAGGACAAAACATGGCAGAGTTGAGACTTGAGAAAACTAGTAGCATTGGCATCAAACCTCTGCTTGGCGTCCAGCTTGTAATCTTACACCAGTTGCATCATACATCACCTGCCAGTAATCTCCACATCAGATACAAACTCATATATTTAAACCATTCATTAGCATTAGTTTCTTATCATCTAGCCAAGGAGTTTTTTCTAGACATTAAATGCTTCTCAACAGTTACATAGTACATACATATCTATTCCTGCATGAGGAGAAAAGGGTTGAATCTTCATTATATGATTATATCACACTCCATAATAAAGAAAATATCAAGAAGTTCTTTATGACATGTTCATTATTGATTGATTTGAAGAATAGAAGAGACGAGTCATACAATACAAGCTAAGATCAACGCAGTAGCAAACAGAGGTCCTCCGAAGCCTTCCTGGAACCCAATGGCTGCAGCAAGAGCAGTTACAGTTGCTGAATGAGATGATGGCATTCCACCAGAACCAACGAGTTGCTTGAGATCCCACCTTCTTTCCTTATACCTGCATATCTATGAAACCGTGAGACTCTTGGGAAGAACTAAACAGCATATATAAATATCACATAAACTGTTAATTTTATCCAAGTTTTGAAGCGTGAAAATGGAAGTCACTAGAGGGAATTACCAAGTTGCAACTCAAAATTTATGTTCTATCAACAATCTCAAGAAATGACACTCAGAATTCATCCAGAATGATTCATATTCACATATCATTGATGTAAACTACATTGCAGTTTGATACTTGCTTTTTGGAAAAAGTTAATGATATTCATCCATAGAAATGTAAATGCACGGTGAAAATGAAATAAGGATGAACAGCTTAAATGAGTATTTTATAAAAACATTTGGGGGAACTTAACAGATAACTAATAGAATATTGGTTAGCAAACTGCAGAGGATACAAATCATCTCTGATTAACCATTCTGTATTCCCAAAATTGACCTTTTATTGTTTTTATTGCTGAATACAATATTACAACCAAAACAAGTCAAAGCTAACAGCTGAAGATGTCTCTTCGTCTAAAAATTTGACACGAAAGAATCACATAGAAAAATCTCGAATATTGAAGACTGCGCCCTTATAAACAGAACTGTTGCATGATGCAAATCACGTTTAATTCGAGATCAAGTTACCGCTGGAATCCAAATATCAAAGATTCAATTTTATCAAAAAATTTCAAGTCAAGATTATGTGAAAAAAATCACGAAATTTCTTTCGTATCAGGAAGCTAATTCAGATTAAATTACAGGATTTGTAGCGTTCCTGAGGTTGGAGGAATAAGGTTTTCGGCGTAATATGGCAAAGAAACAGGAATACCAACCAGGTTGTAAAGAACTTGATAGATTGGGCAATGGCGAAAGCAACGACAGCAGAAATGAGAGGGTAATTGGTAATTATTGACGAAGACGATAAGGACGACGACGAGGAAGACGTTGAAGAATGCACCAACGACGCAGATGTGGCTGCGACCTCATCCATCGCTCTCCGATCTCCTCTATGATTTCGGACAATGTTAAACCCTGATATCTCTTTCTCTGCAGAGAAGGTTGATTCTGGGGTAGGAATACAAGAGAATAATAACGACGAAAAAGGGTACAAAGCTCTACCTTCTCCCACAGCTTCCAAGATCCCTCGGGGCTGGGGACCTTGCCAGTGTTTGGCTTTAATATGTTAGCTAACGGTCTTAGCTTCTTCAACTGAATATGCCTCCCTTGTTCAATGATGTCTAGAATATACCTTTTTTTTTTTTTTTCAGATTTAGATAACTTGTTCTGTTTTTTATCTTTTTATTATTTTAGCTTAATTCGCAACTCTTGTAAAAAAAATTGTGTATTGACCGAAAAATTGGCCGACAAAGAAAGCTGATATATTATGCATTCTTTCTTCAACTAAGAAAATCGTTCAGCAACTGTACGCAACAAATAACTTCTTAATCATTTTTTTTAATTTATAGCACTACATTCCAATATTATATAAATCTAGTTTTTTTTTTACCAACAAATATAGATCTAATATATTAATAATAAAATCCAGAATTCGAGATATATGTACAGAAACCCTATAAACTGCCAGCTCAAAATTTTAATATAATAATTTTGTGAAATTTAGGGCCGTTCCTATCAGCCATTGTTTAGTTTCCGTAGAGCAAAGAAATAAGTAACTTGATTTTTTTCTTCATCTTCCTTTCAATTCTCAGAAAAATACAAGAAATATAATTAAGGACGAATAAACAATTATATAATGCTTAGAAAATCGACTTTCATTTCGTGCTTTATTGTTGGTTCAAACTTTTCCTTTACTGAAATTATAAGCATAGCCATAGTCCTTTATATTTTCACAAGGAGAGAACTACCCTATCGCCCACACATGCATGCGGTAGGGCTTTTTAAAAATTTTTTTTTTATAATTGTTTTGATTTTTTTAAAATTTTTTTTTTACTTTTTAAAATCAATAAATTAAGTTTTATATCATAAATTTTTTTCAGAATTTTTGAAAATGTTTTTGTATTTTTTACAGAATTTTTTAAATTACAAATAAATAATAAAAAAAATTATGAATGAATAGTAATAGAGATGTAAAAAAAATTCAAAAAAAATTGAAAAAAATTTATAAGATAAAAAATACTTAATTATTTTTAAAAAGTAAAAAAATTTTGAAAAAAATATAAAAAAAAAAAAAGGGCGGAGGTGGTAGCTTAGAAATTTCTTTTTCACAATTGATTTATAACTGTCAGCATAATACTAGTCTTTTCACTAGATATATTATTAGGGAGAAAAAAAAAAGAAATTTAAAAAGTTAATGAAATTTTTTTTTCTTTTCCTTTTTGACCTGACAGGAGTTACTTCATACACTCAAGGACAAGGAGAAAGCAACTATAATATCAGACACATGATACATCTCGTATTCGCGCCACTAACAAGCATACTAGTGTTCCAAACAGACAATTAGAAGAAACAAATTAGCAGCAAAACTTTCATTTTCTTTTTGCTTATGTCTTCAACCTGTGGTAGGAAATGTATGCTGGCGCCACGAATTTAAGCCAATAATAACTTGCCAGAACCCAGAACTCACGTCTAACAAATAGATAGGTCATAAAAGTTTAGCTTTTCTCCTTGGATCAATTCAATTTCAAATCATGCATGTGCTTTAACACCATGGAGTCCATATCCAAATTGCCAATCAGAGGTAAACCTGATCTTAAATGGCTAGAGAATGTCTTTTCCAACAAATTTCTTAAGTTCTGGCTTTGCTGCTTCCATCACCACTTGAAAGTCTAAATGCCTATACCTTCCCCTACAAACCACAATTGATAATCAAGCTTTAGTATTTTGCTGTGATTAATGATATGAAATCTGTAGACAATAAGAAAAAAACAACATCCATTCATAAATTATTATATTTCTTTCCTCCTGAATTTATTTTCCAAACAAGGTCATCAAATCAAAGCTTCGTTTTTTTGTGTACCAGAAATGAGTTTTAGACCAAGCTAAAGAAGGATAGGCTGGGCTTGCAATTCCATGCATTATCCTTGCAGTTGCTCTTGGTGTGAATTTGGCCTGTGAATTGCTCTGTAGAAAGACCTGATTGTCCGAAAGGGAGCAAGTAACTTTAGTCTCACATACGTGATGTGCATCAAGCATAGATTCTAAGAATGCCCAATGTGACAACATACCTTTATATCAGCTCGCAAGAAAGGGCTGCACATGTAAATATTGGCAGTATCAGTATGATAATATAGCATATAGCAGAAGTATTTACTAGTCATCACAATATAAAATTATGATTGTAAACCATATTCAAGCTTCAGCCGTTCTACAAGTCGTTGGCTTTTTTTTTTTTTTGGTTAAAGACTTGAAGCAACAAAATTTATTAGAACCTGCTTTGATCCATCTTCTTGGAGAAGGAATTATTTTCAACTCCAGCAAAGTAATCCAATATCTTCCTTTGCAAGCATGGTGTGTGGTTGGCACTGCAGCCATGCATCTTATCACAAATATTTACTGCAAAATATGCAGCATTAAACATTGCATCCAGTTTCTGTACCTATTCAAAATGCAGAAACAATAAAACAGCCCAATCAGTAATAACTTCTAAGTGAAACTGGATGCTAAAAACCCAAAGTGTTGTTCCCTAATATACTAACAAGACAAGTGAAGTGGCATAAAAGTAAACCCCATTAACAGTTCAGATCATTGAGTTGAATATTGGACATGATCAATTTATCACAAATTAATAACGCCACGAATCCCAAGAAAGAACAAACATTGATAGGATATAATGTCCCAAAGATTATATTACCAAACAAAGCAGAATGAAAAAATTCCCTCAAAGCTTAATGCCTTAATCCGATAATACTAGCTTAATCACCTTCGATCTTTCAACCTCATGTAACCATCGTGTAAGTTCTGCTGACAGCGAAAAGAAATCTGTTGGGACTTTAACAATCCTATAACAATAGGCCAAGTCCTTCATCTCATATGTTATTTCTCCAATCAACTGAGACAATGTCACAATGAGGTTTTAGATTACATATATCATAATAAAAAATAAATTATTTTGAGATCATAACAAAGGTGCAGCTTTAGTGCATTGATTACATGAGATATATGATTCCAAAGACTTTGAGGACACAGAAAACAAGGAAAATTTTAAAAGAAAATAACAATGATCAAGGCATGAATCACACTTCAGGCAGCTTAGGCTAAAGAATAGCAAGAATAACACTACAAACAATGGAAAAATAACAGCACTAGAAGATGGGAGGTTGGGGGAGAAGGGACATATGTTCTGATGCAAAAATCACCCACAAATTTAATGTTCCATTTGTATATTATCCAACAACCTCACACTTTTCTTTATTGTGCATTCATCAGTAGTTTTAACAGTATTGTAAATTAGTTGGAGGATCAATGCAGGGCCAACTATTGAAAGTATTACTCTTTAGCATTAGCATCCATAATCTAAAATTGGGTAATTACGTTCATTATCAGTTTAATTTGAAAACTTTATTGGCAACAAGAAGATATTTTGTATTGATCTTTCAATTGCATATGTGGGATCCTTGCCGAAAAGCCTAACCTCTTAAATGAATGTGTTTTCATTATCATCTTGTATGAAACCATGCACAACTGTAAATCTAGCAAAAGAACTTTAAAAAGTTGCATACGACTCTATCATCGTATTGGGAATTTAAATTTACTTGGAACAAAGGACTCTTATGTACTTTGGAGGCATATTATGCGATCATGCAAACTCAAGATAAAGATAATTTCCAATTATCCAAACCTTTAGATTTTGCAACTGACTTGATAATTCAACAGCTGTAACCCCAATGTCATTCACCACAGAGGGCACATCAAAGAAATATAGCCCTTGCTTATTTTCAGACCTGCATATCACATTAAAAATAATTCAGTCAAACAAGATATTTATGACTTAAGTAGCACTCAACTGCTTTTCCGGCCCAAATAACTCAGCAGGTATGTCTATGGAAAACTTGGAATCAAACTTCATCTCCAGGCTAACAACATTAAAAGCACTCAACAGAATAGCCATCATGTAGAAACAAGAAAAACAATTTGGAAAAGCGAAAAGTAAAAAAAAAAAAAGTACTGCCCTTACCTTTTTAGAATCGCAGCAACAACAGGAACCTTTTGGGCGAGCAAGGGTGGGGCAGTCTGCATTAGTGCCAAAACTTAGATACATATATAATTACTCACCATTTATTTTCGGGTAAACTATTCAAAGAGATTGAAATGTCTTCTGTAGGCTTATTATTTAATAAATCGATAATCTGTGTGCTATACTATGTGACACTTGTATGAGATAATCATTTGTGTATGTTTGTGTAATCAGAGGCCTATCTGCACACACCTTATGAAAATGCAAGGTGCAAGTTGCATTTATCTGTGGAAGTAACTGTAAGTATTGCACATCACCCAACTCCAAGCGTGTCAAAAGTGTGAGCATCACCTGGCAGAGGAAAATATCAATGAGAAGTTTTGCCTAAGACTTATTTCAGACTCCAAATGGTGATGCATAACTGTCTACACTTTCCGTGCCAAAACAGTTTGAGTTGCCAGTATGTGGACATCTGTTTACTTTACAAGCATAGCATTATTAGTAGCTTTGGTCCAAATAGGAGAGATAAATGACTGATCTCATGAGCAGAACATTATTCAATTCACAGCGAGTTCAACTTAGTTCTGTGTCTGAAAGTTATTCCTTATGTAAATTCTGCAATTAGCTATCCATGAACAAAATCCCAGTCACAGCTCAGCAAGTGCATTTTAGTTCTATCTTGTTTGAAGACAATGTTGATTTCTTTAGGTTCAGATACTTAACAAGAAGACTAATAAAAGAAAACCACAACGTTTTTGCACAAGTACAATTATCATTTAAAATCCTAATATGCGCAAAATTGGCTTTTCTAACAAAAGAATGCATTTTTTTAGAAACCTCAGCAAAGATATTATGTTAATTATTAGGATGACCATAAAAAAAATTTCTTATATAAAATATCTTTTTTACTTTCATCATCAGAATATCATCATGACTAAGTAATAGGAAGGCTATCTAAATTTTTAACAGCAGATCAATCATCTCATATCAAAGTTCATAAAGTTGAAGGCATAATAGTATTTGAGTAGAAAACCTCTTCTTTCATATCAAACCTGCGTGAAGCAGATTCTTTGACCAAGGAGCATATTTGCCCATGGGAAATTCTGTCAGCAGGGAACACTTCACACAGAAATTTGTTCACTGCATACTCATCTACTCCATCACTGAGGATAAAACAGTGCATTAACTGGAGAGCAATTTAACTGTGCAAAAGAAAGTAGAAAATATAATTATATTTTACTACCTGTACATTAGACTACGGAGTTTGAAATATGTTTCATCATCATAAAAAAGGTGGCAAAAGGACAACCTCCCATCCCTTCCAGCACGTCCAATCTCCTACAAAATTATTCAATTTATTTAGCAAAACCTAAAGAACCTCTCACTACTAGAATCTAAAAGGAAACATTTACCTGTACATATTCCTCCAGACTTTCTGGCAAACTGTAATGAATTACCTAAAAACAGATGTGACAATGGAGTTTTAGAATCAAGTACTGTGACATACAAAAATTATTTATATTGCAGTTAAACATGTGTGAAATACTCGAGAAACATTTGTGAAAGTGATGCTTGCAAAATAGCAAACGACTAAGTGCAGGAAAAAATTATTACATGACTAAACAATCCTAGTGTGAAATTTTATTGTCAGATACCAGTAAGTATGAACTATCGTGGAAAACAATAATATTTTAATCAGCCTTACAGCTCCGACATCCCTTTTGTCTAGTCCCATGCCAAATGCCACAGTTGCAACAACCTTCACCAAAAGTTACAAGGTATATCATATCAGTTGGCCTAGTAAAGCGATATTTGAAGCAGCAATGGAGAGGATACATAAAGAATATTCTTAATAATTATGAAAATGCATGTGTACACCACAAAACTAGTGACAGAACCAGAAAGTTGATCTCACCACTCTGATCTTGTTGGAACTAAACAACTCCTGTACATAGCTACGTTCCTTTGCAGTGATACCGCTATGGTAACTCTAGATAGTAATCCATAATTATCATCAGATTTACCAGTCAACATTAAAGGTTACTCATGGAAAAAACTATAATGTCATATTAAGAGGGGGAAATAAGGTACTAACCTTCGCAGAGATATTGTTGTCATTCAAGTATCTGCTAATTACATCAGTTTCAGACTGGAACAGAAAAAGCATAGTTAATGCCCTTAAATATAAGAATCCTACTAAGTATCCACCAAAGGAAAGGATGTTCATCACAAAATTTGGCAATTAACCATATTATAAACCATAAGGAGCTCAAAAACTTTTTCCACTACATTCAATTTTACACATCTGATACTATGATGAACTAGAAGAGAGAATTTATGGCAATCTTAAGACAGGTGAGTTCTAAGAAATCATAGACTATTCTGTATTTGAAACAAATGAGTCTGTACTCAATATGCACACCTGAAATTTGCAGTATATGATGATGCTTTGAACTTCCGCAAATGGAGAAGACTTGATCAGCATCAATAGGTCTTTCATCCTATCATATTCAGCGTGTTCAACGGTTCAAGGTATTGATATCGTAAGTTTAACAAATCCAAGTTCAAGAAAGGAAAATACATAGGTTAAATCAGAAGATAGAAGCATCTCACTTGCCTATTTCTGGTTAAGGATACTGATAAATGCAAATTGTCTCTTAATTGTGTCTTCTGAATAAGATTTGTGCAAGGAATATCTAGAGCAGACATGATGGCATCTAAAGTTGTGGTTGTAGCTGTCGCTGTCATTGCAAGGATAGAACCTGCTTTGAGCTTGTTGTGGAGCAAAGATGCTCTAAGCCGCATAAATGAAGGGCGAAAATTGTGTGACCTACAAAAAAGTTCAAAATGTTGGGATCAGATGCATACAACAGAAGAGCAACAAGTTGAAAATGTTGACTTCACCAAAAGGCATTGGAACTCCCTACCATTCAGATATACAATGCGCTTCATCAACCACAACAAGTGATACAGCTGAAGTGGTAGAAACTATTGACAGAAACTCTTCATTCAAGAACCTCTCTGGTGAAACAAAAAGCACCTGAAGTACGAATTTTAAATGCAAACATAAGCTTTAGGCAATGGCATAGGCCAAAGACTTGTATGACATGTGAGTGCTGATGTCATCTTCAAATGCAATATGACGATCATAGATTCATAGTGATATGTAAAAACATCATACTAAAATGGCCTCTAAATAATTGACACCATTGCATGCAATAAAATTAATCAATCTGCAAGAGTGCAACATATTTTGGCATGAGCGAATGATAGAAGGTACCCATAAAAGCCGAAACTACTTCTAATTGTTGATAATCCCACCTTTATAGCACCTTGTTGGATCTGCTTCAGTGATTCAGAGGCTTCTTCAGGTGTCTAATACGTAAGATAAAAGGGTCATATTCCAGATATTTAATATTGTAAATTGTGCGTCTGGGAGAACGAGAAAGAGCGTAAAGTTACCTGACTGCTGCATAGAAGACCACCATTAATCATAGGAGGCAATTGTCTTTGTTGATCAATCATTAAGGCTACCAATGGACTGACAACCAGGGTAATCCCAGGTAAAATCATTGCGGGTAACTGATAACACAGCGACTTTCCTGCACCAGTGGGCAAAATAAGCATCGTTGACTTCCCAGCAAGTACCATCTTGATTGCCTCCAACTGCCCATCTCGAAAGGAATCATAACCATAAACTAATTTTAGCAAGTTCACCAAGTTCTCATTGGATGGGTCATCTCGAACTGCTGACACTGCCTCTTCAATCATTTTGCAATTAAATTCTTTTGTTCTACAAGAATCCCTGGACTTTTGCTGTGCTGTCTGTGCAACCAACCCATCCTCCTCAGACTCAAAAACCGACTGCATTTGATCCTGTCCTTCATGCTTCGATTTACCTCTTTTTCTCATGTAACTTCTACGTCTAGTAGATATAACATTTTTCTTTCTCCCCTTGTTTACAAACTTCCGTCTCTTGCTATTCATGTTCAACCTCACAAAGTTGCCGTCACCACCACATTTTCGCAGCTTAACAGGTGGCACTGGCACATTAGCTCCTATCAGATTAGGATGTCTCTTTCCTACTTTTGCCAAGTTCCTAGCACCTAGGCCTTCGCGTTCGACTTCGGCTGGGATAGAATCACCCTGCTGACAGTAAATCTCATTGCTCTCGTTCTTGGGGCCTGGATTAGATACAGAATCAACATGTTGCTCATTTCCAAAAGAATCTACAAAGTTGAGGAAGGACCTTCGAATTTTGGAGAATGACGCGGATTTGGAAAAGTACCCAGCTGGGAGGGTTTCAATAGACTGGGCAGTTGACAGTATGGGAACACAGTCAGAAGGCCGACGAATTTGGAAGGGTAAAGTAGAAAGGCAAAAGGGGTTAAAGGACATTTCTTCTTGAGGGGATTCCGGTTTGGACGGCGTTTTGGTCGGTGTCGAAGGGCGTATTTTGGATTTTGAAGATTTCGAGATGGACGAGGAAGACGCTTTGAATTTGCTGGAGAAGATAACAGATGGCGGCGGCGGCGGTGCAGGCAACGATGATGGAATTTCTTCTCTGGGGGGCGTGGCAGAGACATGAGATCCGTCTGAGTCTGAATCGGACTCCATTTGTTGCGTCGGAACGGAACAGCCACTCCCACAGTTCCAGTTCGGAGCTTCAACCTTTATGCGAAATGATTAAATTTCCCGCCAAAACAATTTTATTGGGCTGGTCTAGGAAACCCGGCCCTAACCTGATAAGGGGCCTTGTTTGTCACACTGGTGGGGCCAACTTTGATTAATGAAGTTCAGCCCTGTTTAAATCGGATTACTTATTCTGAGCCCAAAAAAAAAGGGATTACTTATTGCTTTTAGGTGAATGAAAAGCTTAGAGGTAGTAATGTAAATTTTGAACCTGATTCGAGAGACTGACTTGGATTTAGAGTATTAGAATTGGGTTAGAGTTGGATTATAATCTTGAAAATTAAGATTCAAATTTAAATATGCTTATTCAGGTTTAGCCCAAAGAGAACTGAGCTAGGCTCTTTGGCTTGAATTTTTTTTTAAATAGTATTTTAATATTAAAAATATCATTCTTTTTTTATGATAGATAAAAATAATCTAAAAGACTAAATGAGTGTAATATTTAAAATAAATTCAAATATCATTATTAAAGATTATGCTTTATAGATATTTTAATTTATAATGCTGAGTTATGATAATTTTATGATATTATTATTATTATTATTTAATTTTTACTTGTTATTTATTATAAATAATTTATTTTTGTTGATATATATTTGTTTTGATTAATTTAAAATATGTTTTTGTTGACTTCTATGATTATTTTTTGTATATTTGATTATTTTTTATTAATTTTTTTAGTTAAGTTCATTTGGCCCCGCTCAAACCCTAAAAGACTAGGTTAAGATATTCAAATTGAGTCCTGGTAAAAAAAGACTCGACCCAACCCGTTTTAACAGTACTACTTAGAGGAGAGACTAATTCATTACTTAAAATCTCACAAGTCTCAACCAAAACTTACAGTAATATTTACACATCACCTATCAAAAAAATTACTTATTCTTTGACATCTTTTTTCGTTCTTCATAGTTATAATAAATGAGGTTTTTATATTATTCATAGAATGGTAATATTCCATGAAAGAAGAAGAATTGACCCCCACATGAAAATCAAATCCTCTCTCATCAAATATTGCTACTCTTGGAATAGCATAGCTTACATTTATAATAAAATGGGGAGCATAGATTAATAATAAGCTGTAAATTGGTGGCTCGCAACGTCGCACAAATATCCGCTTCCAAACTACTAACTTTCAACCAGCGCGGTGGCACCTGACTTTCAGTAAGGATAAGAAACAAAACTTTTCACAATTTGCCTTCTCTAGAAATGATAACATGCAATGTCGATGAACAAGATTTTTTTTTTTTGGGCGGATTAACATAATGCGCAAGTAATTAACTATACGGATAAACCACTATGGATGAAATCAGTATACCATTCACTATCTTGAATATGTATGAGAGTTCATTCTACTTCACACTTCCATGGACGGATCACATGATTAAGATGGTAAATCAGATAACATGAATGCTTTGGCCAAAAAAATAAAGATAAATAGACAACAAGAATGCAGCAACTGGAGGGAGCACAATCCTCCAAATGCCTCTACCTAATGGCCTACAACAAAACTGAATGGGAAAAAAAACTTTACAATTATGTCAAACTCAACGTAGCATTTCTTACAAATGTATTGGAACCAACATAAACCAATTGGCTATTATCTCAGCCTTGAAACCCAAACCATAAACGTGCAGGCACTTGGCTAAGCTCTATATAGGCCAAAGGGCGAGCGACAAATGCTGGCGGGAATTATAAGCACCGTCTGAACTACGCATTCTCACATTATGGTGCAATTACACTTCGATTCAAGCTTCGGGGGCTTCATATTGTCTACCTTGTTAGGAAGCCCAACATTGCGTGTGAAAGACTCGTCAATATTTTCGTCATTCTCAGTCTTCCCAGAAGGGGATTTGACTTCAGTTTCCACCCTCCTCTGCCTGACCTTCTTGGATTTCAATGCACGCTCGCCTACAGTGCGACTGCGATAATCCATTCTACCTGAACCGGGTTTCCCCAATATAGTGACGGTTGGTTCAGAACCTTCCAATGGGTCAGAGCTTTCCTTTTCCATTGCTATTGTTGCAGCTTGATATGCAAGATCATGGATGATAGAACTGCAAAAAAGTATTGCATCTGTTGCCTCTTCAAGTGTCAGGCTTCTAGTATTGCCAGCACCTTGACATTCCACCGTAACTGTTGATTCCTCTGACAGAAAGCATGGGAAATTTGTTAGAAGTTGGCCAAGCAGTAATTCTATCTCCAGAGAAAGCTTCGGCAGATAAAATGTATTACAAGCACTGAAGGCAGCAGAATCTGTTTTGCGACAGAAAACTGAAATGACATTATTTTATCATTCTCCTCGACCAAAAAACCCTGCCCCATAACCTTCATGTAAATAAAAGTTCTGTCTCCTCCCCCAACAAAGGAGAGCAAAATATACATATAATTAATATTAGCGGTCCTTTTAGTGAAGTGTGATGTTTAGAAAATAGCATTAAAAAAACAACTTCTTCTTAACAGAAAAATTAGAAACTACAGTAATAACTATCAAAACAAAAGCTCATACTTCCATGTAATATTCACAGTTACGAATTTTCATTAGTTATATCTCTATTTAATAAGTAAGCTTAGATGTATTTCTAAGATATAATAATTATCACTTCCACATACAATATGCGAAATGTTTTGTGGATAAAGGACTGACACTGAAAATGCCAAGCGCACAGTGAACCCTTCCTCGTTATTCCAGAGAGGAACAATAAAAGGCAACAAGTGAACAACAAAGACACATATATTACAGTCCACTCAACAACAACACCTAGTTTCAGTCCCAATTACTTGAGTGGAAATTATTTGAATTGGATTAAGAAGAAACAAAGAATCAGTCCACCCTTTCAAGTCCACATAACTTGAGTTTTGTTAAAAAGAAAATAGTGCAGCTTTTACACCAAAACAAAAAAAGAGAAAAAATAAAGATAACAAATTCTAGAGTCATGACTCTCGTCATTTTGAAATTTGCATGTAACAAAACAATAAACGGCCTGAAGAATGATACTGAGAATTAAACCTACATCACCTTTAACTTCCTGAAGATGTAGGACCAGCAGAACATTAAAGGGAAGGGACAGAACAGAACTCAATAATTATCTCAATTCTTAATTCAAGTTTGATATACCAAAGTAGAAAGCAATCCTTAAATAGGCAAGCCCAACTTGATAACTATGTCATTCCCAATCTAGTAATAAATACCCATATCAAAATAATCCATATAAATATACTCCTAATATTCTCAATATTCCTCTCACATATCCCATTATTCCTATTTCATCCCTTATCAATTGAATCCCTAGATGGACTAGCTCAAGAATACAAAAATTGATAAACATGTCAGTCAACATCATTTAGATTTTAGAGTATTATCACTGGTTTTACATAATAGAATTCCAGAAAATAAATCAAGAAACAATCTTACTGAAGGGATACTATTTCTCTTTAAAATCTATGCTGTGGGAATTCAGTAGCTTACTATTTAATCCCAGACAAAGCAGATGGACCTAGAATAGACTGTCATCCTATAAGTTTTGTGACTCATAAAATTGCTCAAAATTAAGATATGACAAAATGTGCGGTAAGTGCACAGAGAGTGCATGTCTGAGAGGCTGAAGAGGAGACACCTAGAGAGAAAGTTCGTCTCAATTGTTAACAAAACTATCTTGAATAGATTATACAGACCTTCTCACAGGTTTAATAAAATTAACCAAACTTCTCTTATAACATAAAATTACGGGATGTTTATGTTATGTTAAAATATAAAATAAAGGAGGTCGGTGCAATTTTGAAAACTTGAAGACGGTGTTTATACTATGTTAGAATTTAAAATAAGGATTCATTAAAAATATGGAGAGGTCTAAATAATTTATTCTAATATTTTTTATTTGAGATTCCAACGCAATAAATATCATACCTATGTCATGGGAGTACTCAAAGGTATTGGACTCTGGAATGGAAGTTGTCAGATGATCATTGGAAGGATTTGGAACAGAAGTTTCCTGAAAGTCGTCCATAACGCTCTTTGATACCAAAGGCAGATCATCATCTTCCAAATCAGGATTATTCAGACTACGTTTTTCCCCTTCTACTTGCGATTCTGTAATTGTTGAACTGTTGGTTGTAGGCAAAGCATCCAATCCATCAACATTACACTTCCACACATTATGTTCCTCATCAAGAGATGACCCTGGACCCATAGCTAATGTTGCAGTATTTAAGACACTCCTTGTATTATTTGGATGGTCTTCAACATTTTCATTAGAAATACAATCACCACAGTGTGTAAATGATGGCACTGAATTGTAATCAGACAGAACACCACCAGCCTGTTGCACTAATTCTGAGCTACAAGCATCATTTAATCTGCCACTATCATGATGTTCATGTTTAGCTTCCTCAACAGTCAAACCCATAGAAGAAGCATCTATTACATCTGTCACTGTATTTTCTGAAGCTCGCACATCTCGTGAAACTATGGGTACCTCCTCTATAATGCCACATTCTGTATTCCCTGAAGAACTTTCTTCAGTTGCAAGACCTAATCCATGGTGAGAATGGTTTGAAGTTCCAGAGAAAGATGACTCAGTGCTTTGAGGCTTGATCCTTATGTCATATCCACATTCTAAATCCAATTTCTTGCCACTTAACTGCCAGTGTGCACGAAATTCTGACTGTCTTGCTGAGCTGAAATCAACTGATGATGAGGCAGAATAATTTCCATGCAGACTAGAGCTTCTAATACTGTTTACACTATCTCTTGCAAGAGACAGATCATCATAAGATATGACTGAGGCAGTAAAAGTCCTGCCCTGAACAACAGGTCCTTTGCTGCTGCTTGACTTCTTCAGCAATACAGAAATGCCAGTGCCTTCCAAGAGGTCCACTTTCAAATTTGGGTGATTGTTGTAGTTATACAACTTCTGATCCACAACATCACTATCAGGCTTGTTGTAATTAACTCTTGATTGGTCCATCTCTAGCTGGTTGGCAGGTATCTGCCCACCTCCATCTGCCAAGGAAGTTGGAAGAGGACTTTGTTTTGTGTGATCCTGGATTAGCTCACCGCAGGAAGTTTGACTTTCCTCCTGTTCACCAGGGGAAAACCTCAAGTTGCCCGCATCAGTCTCTTGAGGTAGTTCAGATGCAACCATTAGTTGAACTGTTTCAGTTAATGGTTTTCCTTCTGCAGACATGTTTGTAGAAAACACTGAAGAATCTTCAGCAAATGCCAAAGTTGTCTCCGGGTTGATGACTCTCAACAGTGTATTTTTTCTGCTGCATTCCGGACAAAGCCTAATACCTTTCTCTGCTTGATCAGTGGCCTCATAGTGACAACCACAATGAGAACAGATGGTTGTATCTTCATAACTAGCAGTTTCTAAAATATCAGTTCTGACATTGAAAATTTCTGAACTTCCATTGACTTCAGTGTTGGTACCATGGTGGACAGAATCTTCAGACTCAATTGGACCAAAATCAATCTTAGAGTCTCTAGTTTCATTGTACTGGATGTCAATTGACTCATCATTGATCTCGTGCCCAATGTTTTCATTTAATACATCAATCTTATCAAAGGCAAATACTTCTTCATGAATACCAGGATATAATATCTTCCCATTTTCACTTGCCATATCATCTTGGTTGTGGTCACTCGCTTCAGTATCAGGTGCAAAACTTGTACCTTGATCAGAGCTTCCATTGCTGCTTGTTGTGACAGGGGAATTCCTAGATACCAGGGAATGTTGTGTAGAATTTGCTTTTCCAACATAAAAGGTTGTACTTGGCACACTTGATAAAAGTGGCCTGAACATGTTCTGAGGACTTTTTCGGTCCTGCTAAGCATTGTTTGATAACAAGCAAAATTAAATTGAGTACTTTGATTACATCAACTACTGATGGGAACCATGATCTATAACAATAATAATAACAAAGAAACACCCAATATACTGAAATAACACTGATATATTGACTAATAGAGTGCCAAACAGCATTATAGGAATATAGAAACAGCAATGAAACAGAGCAACAGGTAAAATAGCAGTAACCAGCAGAGATATCGTCCACAACACAGTAGCTAAAACAAAGGAAATAACAATAAGAAAATAACAGAAGATAGCAGTGTGGGCGCTAGGACTTCCCCCCTCTCAATCAACCAAATTCTCCCCCCTTCCTCACACAGCCTTTCCTCCCCTTTTGTAAGCTGCCAGACTGCGTGCCCCTGCCCCCCTCACTCCCCATCAACAATTCCCTAAAAATGTGAATCACCTGCCACGTGTGATACTTGGCCAATATCCCTTTTGCCCTTTCTCTTTCCAAAATATCCCAGGGGTCTATCAACTACTAACAGGCATTCAAGAAAATAATTTATGGCAAAAGGAGGGGGAAAGGGGCATTAATTGCAACATGTCTGTGTCTGATAAAAGCACACCAAATTTTTCTTGTTCATCTGTTCACCAAACATAACTATATATTGACTTTTTATTGACTTTTGTGCCACTAAGATCATCAAAGGTGTAAATCAATAAAAAGAAATCCCTGTGGTAATGAGTAATGACCATGCTAGTGCAACTGTGTCAATTTCATATTATAAACAGAAAAGAGAACAAGCTTAATGATGACTTAATATGAAGGCACTTAGAGTAGTTGACTTATGAAGTTTAGTTTATAAATAAGCAACCCAGGAAAGAAAGCTTGCATTCAAAAGCAAGCATTGGGAGGTAAAAAAGCATTGTACCTAAAGACTATATAGAGACAGATAAAGGAATTATTTTGGCAAAGTTGCCCTCATTGGCAGCCCAGAAAGGATTATAACTGGTTGAATCAGTCCACTTCTTGTTTTAAAATGCTTTCATTGCAAACAGAAAACAAGTAACCTAGCACATATTAAAAAAGGAAAGTGCAAAAAGAAGAGAAACTTTGTGTGTGTGTGTGAGAGAGAGAGAGAGAGAGAGAGAGAGAGAGAGTCAGAGTCCGCAGAACAGCGGGAATGACTATGCTAAGAGGAACAAATCAATTTTTAAATTGCATAAATAAACACACTTCATGATTGCTTGCCAACAAATTGTCAGCATGCCATATCATGATTGAGAAAGGATATTATTTTAAGTGAGTAAGACAAAAAAATACCATTTGCCGAAGGGGAGACTCAATCGATCTTTTAGGAGCAAAATTTGGAGAAGTTGTCCTGGCTGATTTCTTGGAGAAGGCAAGAGCTCTGTTGTTTGAAAATGAACCACCCCTTCTTGAACCTGGTCGATCTAAATTACCCACTGGGATGGACTGTAGAGAGTCTAGATCATCATCACCAGATGATGCAACAGAACCTTTGCTGCGTGAGCTAAATTGGTCTCGATCATGACTATGAAAAGAGCTGCTGCTCCTAGAAGCAGTTGGAGACATCGATTGCCTACTAAATTTAGAGGTAGAATCCCTACCATTTCTGGATGCTGGTGACGAACCCCTCACATATGATGCTGGTCGATCAGCCAAAGAAGTACGAAGATTGGGAGGAACTTCAGAGGAGAAACCAGGAATATTAGTTTGCCATGCCCTTATCTTTGGTGAAGCAGAGTTTCCACGACTTGACTTCACAGGGGAAGTTCCCCTAATTCCTGATGCGACTACAGGACCACTGGAGCCAGTGCTCATCCTCCGGGGTGTAGGAGTAGAAGACCTGGGAGCAGGTGTCAAAGGCTTATTTGGAGGAGGAGATGGTCTTCTTAATTGAGTAGCATGATATAAACTTTGGGTTGGACTGGAATTAGGCGCAGATGAAGGCCTTCCCCTTGACTGGAATGTATTACTTCCAGAACATGGGGATGGACTTAGGCGATTTGGACTTGCACTACCCCTACTGCTTCTGTGACTTTTCTCCATCTGAAAAAGAATAAATGATAGTAAAACAACATCATCATTTTTCAAAATGGGGAGAACATTACTATTAAAAGACTTTTAAAAAAAAAGGACGATAACAATTATGCATAACTATGGTTCAAAAGCACACCGTAGAAGATCTTGATATGGAAATGGGTTTACTCCGCGGCCTTCCTCTGCTTGTAACATTCATTGGTGGTGGTTCATCATCCAATGAAGGAAATAGTGGTGTGTCTGGAGGTGTCAGTAACCTTTAAAATGAATAAAATAGTGAAGGCATCAGTAAATTTAGCAGTGAAGACCAGCAACCGAATGATGCGTAACAAAGTCTCAAGCTTTATAATCAAGAAACTCGAATTATTTGCCAATAAAATGAATGGTTGTTAAAGTGAAGAAAATAACATTGAAAATAGTTAGATTTGGATCATTAAATATGGTTGTACTAGATAACATGATTTAATGAAGGAACGTCCAAAGGGCTGAAAACACTACCCACCAGTCATAGTCATTCTTGTCACCATCTGCATTAAGCAAGTTACTGCTTTCTCCTCGTCTAGGAATGGAGATCCCAAGCTTGATATCAGAAAAATTTGTCAACTTTGTAGCTGCAAAGTTAAAATTCAAGACAAAAGGGATATATGCATGAACATTACCCAAATAAAGCAACCAAAAAACACAGACATTGTCTTCTTAGGATGTCAGTAAAGAAAATTACAGAATGAGTCTTCAAAGTCATCCGATGACTGAAGCAAAAGATTCTCTCTTTCTCTTGACTGCATTTCATTGAACAGAGCAAGATCATCATCTTTCTCCCTGAAGAGGAGTCCACTTTCTAGACTGCGTCCCCGCTTGTGACCGTCGGCTCTTGGCTCTCTCCCAGGAGAACACCTCACTGCTGGAGAAGGGGGCATCTTCGCTACCAACTGTAGTGTCTAAGTGTCACCTGGAGTTCTCCATAAAACCAAAGTTCAAAAAATTTCTATACCCTAACGAACAACCCATAATTGACCTACAGCTCAAGCTCACATGGAATTCAAGCCCCAACGATCAGTTTCAGCAAAGACTGCTTTCGTACCCCCATTTGCTGTCGTATCGGGCTTTCGTACCCCAATACCCTGGCAGTGTGACCGAGTCAACTCAACCACATACGTTATGCCAACAAATAAATTTGGCATAACGGGAACAACTGTACCATTCAAAATACAATGTCTTTACATCCACATGTAATACGTATCCAAAACCAATTTGAGATATTCATCAAACCCTAGAACTTTTGCCAGTTGCAGATCCCAATTGTGCTATTTAAGGTTAAAAGAGGAGCTAATTCAGAACAAAAATCAGCTTGACAACCCATTAAACCACCATCGAAGTGCAAAGTACATATCAAAATCCGCCATTGAAGAGTACCAGTAGGGCTTGACTTACCAATTTCCCAAGTCAAATTCCTTCAACCACAGTATGGAAGCTCGCAGAGAGCACTTTAAGAAGTTCAACCTCAAAGATAAAACAGAGCTTAAATGCCAGTAACAATGCGACGAATGTTGTATCAGACAGTCGGATCTACAGCATTCATGGCTAATGGCTATGTCTGGGCAACCAAAGTACAGATCGGAACTAGAGTGATCGAACGGTTGCAACAAACCCAAAAATTTTCTAGCATTCTCTCTCCTCTCATAATCCTTTTACATATAAAAATTAATAATTAAGAAGTGAAATTTGAGAATAACCAAAACCTTTTTTGTTGTCGTTTGATTTGCTCCTTTCCGTGACAGCAAGCATTAATTTCTTTTCTTTCTTTTTTTCAGTTTCTGCTATGCGGTTGATAGCATCTTTCCTTTTTTTCAATGATTTTTCATACTTTAATTTTACAGCAATGCCACTGATTTTTCCAGCGCATGCTTCAAGTAGATGTCTTTTCGTTTTCTTCATTTCTAATTGCCACCATATAATTGGATTTTATCATATTCAGCCGTAGCCCCCTTTTTATAATTGTGATGGTTCAAGGCATGTGTGGGATTTTCCATTAATGCTTAGCTTTGGACTTGATTGGGGTCAATTTTTTGGACTTAATTAATTAATTTCTTGCCGAACTCAATAAATGTTGGAGGAACCCGTAGCACAAGCAATAGATTTTGGCTAGATTTTTTTAATAAAACAAATAAGCTGGATTATTTATTTTATACTTTAAATTTTGTAATGTTGACTTTTAGATCAAAATTTAGTAGTGTTAAAATTAGTTGTATCGTTTATTTATTTTAAATAATTGATATAAAAAAGTCTTATGATAAAAAAAATAATTTTAACTGTTTAAAGTAAATAAAAAATACAAATAATCTTAACAAAATTAAATATATTCTTAAATTTCTCTCTTAAAAGAAAACTTTCATACAAAAAAGTGAGAGTAAGTAACATTATTTTATTTTGACCACCACTGTGACACAAACCTAAACGATCATGAACAAAGTCGGTGTCAAGAGCACTGAACTATCCTGGTCAGTGGCATCGTTTTGGTGAGCTTGAGATTTTAAACAAGCAATATGTCGTAATTAGTTTAATTGGAGGCTAAGGTTTGTTTCTACGAAAAGAATATTAGAAATGATTGTATAGCTACTAGCTAGGTGAGTTGTAAACGAGAAAGCCAAGGAAGAACAAACTTGAGGGGAAAGGAATGAGGAGTTTTGTGGGACAACATAGGATAAAGTCAGCATACCATCTGAGTTATCATTAGCCAATACAAGGCTGTGTCCACTAATGCAAAGATTATCGAATTATGTCCCTTTAATTGGTGGGCGATGAACCAAAGTTAAAAGGCTAACATGCTAATCATTTCAATTGCTTTCTCGTCCTCATCTTATTTAAATCGATTTTTATTTGTAAATTATATTTAAAGTAGAGAAACAATTTAAATTCAAGTATAATCAAATTAATAGTTTTTACATAATTTATATAAATAATAGTAATGATCATATTGCATATTCGTTTTAAAACGTATAAGGGTTTTATAAAAGGAGGTGTTTTTTTAACTTGTTACTCTAATATAAAAAGATTTAGCACTTTCATTAAAAAATGTACCTTTTAAAAAATTGTGATATTCGTGTAACAAAACATGGCATGAAAAAGGATAATAAAGAGGGCGAAATGATTGTTGATGTTGACATAACTTAAGCTCTTTAGCTTGGATATGAAGTGGGTCACGATATTTATTAATTATGTTTTATTTGTGATTGTTTATATTCTTATAAATAAACGATTATAATTAAATATTTTATTTTTTTATCAAGTTATTTTTTTTTATTAGAATCATTGTAAATATCTATGTAACAAAAAAATACAAAAAATTAAATAATATAACCACATCCAAATGTCTTTAACTTATGCATGAAAATAAAGAATCAAGTTATTTTCTCACAATCAAATTTATATTATTTTTATACATTTTTTTTATATATAATATTGTATTAAAAAGTATTTACATTATTTATTATTTTATATTAAATTATTAATAATAAAATAAGTGAGAGAAAGCTAAGATTTGATAGCATACAAATAAAGTAACTTGAAAGTAAGTGTGAAATTGACTTCTTTTATTAATTGCACCACATGGACGTTCTGAAAACATAGATTTGCAAGTGGGTCATTATTTTCATGTTTATATTCATTTGTTGCAAACAAGTTTTTATAAGCAATAGATGGATTCAATGTGTAGTTCTAAATAGGGGCAAACGTGACCTTCAATTAATGAAATCACGTTGTTATTTAATAAACCACAATATACATATATATATATATATATACATCTTTCAACTATATCTATCGTTCTAGATAGATTTTTCCTTTTCAATTAAATTGCCACCTTTTCTTATATGAAGCTCAAAAGAGATTTCATTTGCTTTATATTTTTCTTTCTACTTTATCGTCATTCTCCAGCTTTATTTTATGCCCTGAAGCCAGTGAGTATAAAGTGTAGAGGCTATAATTTGTTAGATAAAAGTTTCCAACGCAATCGACCACTTTGTTCCTTTTTATATTGTCTACACGTGAGAACCCTGCCTAACTCTTTAGTTTATAACAGTATATTCGCTTCGTTTCTCTCTCTCTCTATTTCCTGCAAAAATACGAACCTAAAAGTTACGGAGCACGGGAGCAGGAGCCAGGAAGCAAATCAAGACGTTAATGCTGCTGGGTTTGGCATATTCGGGCTTTTTTGGACTCTATAGGCAGACGACGTCGTGACCGACCATGTGACCACGGGCATTGTTTTCATTATCATCGCGTTCTTCCTCAATTGGTTTGATTTTTAAAAATTATTTTTTTATTTATTTGTTTTGTTAGGATAAAAAATTTTATTTAAATAATTATTTTTAAAAATAATGATTAAAAAATAAAAAAATAAATTTTTTTATTTTAACTTATTTTCGTCATTTATTTTTTAAAAAATATGAAAAATAACAAATTAAAAATATTTTTATCTAAATAAATTTTTTATTTTTTATTTTATAAAATTATTTTTATAATTATTTTTAAAAATTACTTTAAAAAATAATAAAACAAAAATTATTATAAACAATTCTTAAAATTTTTCAAATTAAAATACAGCTTAATTAAAAATTTTATAAAACTAAAATGATCAAAATTATATTTAAACCTCATCAAATTCCTCAAGGACCCATTTTCATATCACAAATATGGACAAAACTTCCGATATTTTAGTTTTATCGTTAAATCCTCCAATAAAAATAATATGCAAGTATGTAACTTAGCACCATATCATTAATTTGTTTAAAAGTCACATGTCATAATTTTATTAAAGAAATCAAATAACAAATATAAAAATAGCCTCAACCTTATTTCAAATGACTGGGGCTTAGAAGGGTAAGGATTTAGACGCAAATGGATTAGGTGGTGGTTGGTATTAGTTATATTTTTAAATTGTTTGGTAAGTCAGATGAAAAAGTTTCTTTTCCATGTTGGTAGAAGGGATAAAAAAATATGTCTATGCATAAATTTTTTCTGGAAATGAAAAAATGTGAAGGAAGAAAAAAATCATATTCTCACTTGTGATGGTGGGAACAAAACTTTTTTATGAGAATGATAAACTTTTTAAATGAGAAATTATCTCATTGTCTCATTATCACCTTCGATTCTTTCATCCATAACTTTCGTGGATTCGTTCGTCCATAACTCGTTATTTTTTTAAAAAATAAAATAATTTTTATTAAAATTTTAATATCAAAATAAAAAATTT
>JASKGM010000007.1:8956500-9002455 GCA_034509205.1 Ceratonia siliqua
TTATATTCCTAAGAATATGTTGTCTGAACCAAACAAATGAATAATATTTTTTCAGGAATGCAACATATTATTCCCAGAAAAGTTGAGTGCTAACCAAATACATTTTGTCAACTTTTCTAGAATATCATTCCTAGGAAAGGGATTCTCAGGAATGTCAACTTTCTTAAAAAAAAACAATACTAATACCAAATGCCACCATAATAACATATCCGAGTAATCATGATGATTTAATATGTGTTAGATGATTATAATATGATAGACAAAAATTTATATTGGAATGTGCATATAACGAAAATAGATGAGGCATATTGTGATATTTCAACGTGCCTTCAACAATTACAATTTAACTAAATGCAAGGCAATTACAAGAGATCTAGATTCTATTTAGATGGAGACAGGCTTTTGTTAGTTGTGAATTGCATTACATCTAAGTGTACTAACTACAAAAGGGCAAGAATATTTTTCTCATACATGTTTTTTATATAGAACTCTCACTATTTCTTTTTATTTGATATTTAATGTAATAAAATTATAATTAAAAAAATTATTAAATAATCTTAATTATAAAAAAATTATATTAATTTAAATTATTCTTATTAAAATTAATTTAAACTCTTATTATTAATAAGTCAGGAATAGATGTGATAAAATAAAAAGAATAATTATATAATAAATTAGTTAAGATATTTTAAAAAACAAAGTCAATTAGTGCATTGAAAATAATAATAAATAATAATAAAATTAAAAAAATAATTAATATTTTATTAATAATATAAAATAACAGATAATTTAAAATAAATTAAAAATTTTTAAAACGATTATTATTTTGAAACGGATAGAATTTTTTTTTATTTGACATTTGAAGTAATGACACAAAGATTAATAAATATATTAAATAGTCTTAATTGTAACAAAATAAATTGTATTAAACTAAATTATTTTTATTAAATTTAATTTAAATTATTGTTATTTAATTGAAAATAACAATAAATAAGGATAAAATTATAAAAATAATAATTAATATTTTATTAGTAATATAAAATAATAAATAATTTAAAACAAATTAAAACTTTTAAAATAATTATTTTTGAAACAAAAAAAAAGTAATAATTAACATTTCTCTCGGCTGCCAAGGAAGAAACAAAAACATAATAAACGTCACGTAAGGCACTTGTATTAAAATGGTGTCCCACGAATGATTTGTTTATTAAGTGTTTGTGCTTGAAATTTACATTTTAAATTATTATAAAATATTTAAAAAAAATTTATTATATTATGAAATTTTATTTTCATTAAAAATTTAAAAGAATTTATAGACATAAAAGTGATCAAATCATTAAAAAGTGTATGTATTTCCTATAAAAAATTTTAAATCAACTACCATAATTTCACAAAATATCACTTATATAATCTATTTGATAAGTTAATTATTTTTTAAAAATTTATTTTAATATTAGAGAATGTAAAATATACTTGTACCAAATGGTTTTAAAACACCGTAAAGATTTTAATTTTTATAGTACTAAATGTGTTGTTATATGCTTCATTTCATATTTGAAGAATTTAATATATTTTCTATGAAAATTTTTAATATATAAAAATTAAATTTTACATAATTGTTGTTTTGTCTCTCTCTTTTTTTTTTTTAAATATTTATATTGGCAATGGCACTAGTACTTGCTTTTAAGAATACTAAAAGGACTTAAGGTGGATTGATAGGTGTTTTTATGTTATATTTAAACGTGTTGATATATTAATTTTTTTTATAATTTTTTTATTTTTTAAATTTATTTCTTAAAATTTTGATTATTTTTTAAAATAAAAAATAAAAAAATATTTAGATATATCAATATATTTAAATATAACTTAATAAATACCTTAATAAAAATAGTAACATTAATTGACCGTAAGAGAACTACCAGGCATTACTTACAAGAAAGGTGTGTCCCACCATTATTCTTATTATTTCTATGAGTGATAATACAAGTTATTGTCTTAAAATAAGGGCAAACCCTTCCCCACAACCATTGTGGGAGTTTTAAGATTTTTTTAAATATATTTTTTAATGTTTTTTATTTTATAAAATTAATTAATTATATGTTTATATAATTTATTTTTATTAAAAATTTTTGAAATGTTTTTATATTTTTTAAAAATTTTTTAAGTTATAAATAAATAGTAAAAAAATTATAGGTGAATAATAAAAGTAAAGTAAAAAAATTTAAAAAAAATTTAAAAAAAATACATAAGATAAAAAATACTTAATTAATTTTAACAAGTAAAATAAATTAAAAAAATAAAAAAAAAATAAAAAAAAAAGAAAAGAAGGTGTTTATGTAAGATAATATTTCCTTAAAATAAGATGATAGTTTAAAAAAATGTTTAAAAAAATATAGTTGATGTATATTAATAAAAATAATTAAATAAAAAGATTTATTACAATTATTAACTGAATTAACAAATAATAATATATTAAAAAATTTCATAATATATTATTTATTAATTTAAAAATGACAAACGTTAGAAAGTTTTATAGTAGGAAACGGATTTGAGTTATTTCTTCCCATTCCGTAACACGTTACGGCTCACTACATCCACGCCTGATTTACCGTTATACCCTTGATGGCCACGTTTTGGATGACACAATTTTCCCGGCTACATGGTAAATTACACCTTTCCCACATAAAATTCACACTCCACTTGTTCGCATCGCCTGCCCCCGAGTCTGGAGCAGTGTCCGGAGGACGGAGCCTCCAAAGTAGACACAAGCAAACAAAAGCAACATTTTATGTGTTTCTGTTTTAAAAGCGGAATAGTTTCTTTCTTCGATTCATATCTGGCTTCGATTGTAGCTTTTCATTCTCCTTCAGTTTTCACTGTTCGGAGGGTTTACGGAGCTATGATGGCTTCCATATCCGGATCAAACTGTGTCGCTTTTAAAACCCCCGGCGTCTCAAACAAGTTCGAAGGCTTCTCTAACAGGAAAGTTGGTCATCTCCACCAATGGTCTCCGATTCATGGAGCCAAAGTGAGTCATCTCTGTACCCCTTTGGGTCTTCGCTGCAGATCTAATGGTTCATTCGGATCGTCGGGTACGATATATCCGTTTTCCATTTTAATCTTTTTTGGACTCTCAATTAGTTTTAATTACTAATCTTGCAAGCGAAATATTTTTTAAGCGTTAGTTAAAATCAAGCAAAGTATTTCCACCTTGGTCTCCAAACACTGCTTTTTATATGGAAATTGAATTTATTCATCTGTGCTTTATGTTGCGTTTGAGTTTTGCAAATTGGTATTATAATGGCACACACCCATATGTACACTGCACACACAAACGCAGGTATAAGAGCTCAGGTTGCCACTCTTGAAGAAGCAGGGACCAGAGTAGCCCAGAATGTGGAAGCGCCTGTTGTTGTAGTGACTGGAGCCTCCAGAGGTATTGGCCGAGCAATTGCATTGTCTTTCGGTAAAGCAGGTTGCAAGGTTAGTGATCATTTTTCTCTTTGAAAAGACAAAAACTATTGGCCTTTTTTCTTCTAGGCAGTGACTGTTACAGACTTCCAGTAATCATGAAAAGTCGTTCTTTCAACCAAATGGCTGTTATACAATAATGGAAAATATCAATAACTGGCATAGGTTTCATGTAGTATATCTGTAACTTGCTCAAAATTTGTCGTTTTTGCAACTGAAAATAAAGTTGCCTAAAGTAGAATAACGAATTCACTTGATAGACTTCCTTTTGGTTGTTATTGGCTTGCACTTTCAAATAGACGAATTATATATTTTGTTTTGAAATTTAAACGTAAAATCAGTTCTGTGGGAAATGATGCAAAGCTGAAGATAGAAGTTTGGTCTCTTCTAATGTCTGGTATTCTGGTTCTTTTGCTAGAAATTTTTCCCATTTCCATTGCACTGAAGGCATCCCTATGTCCCTGAACCCTGAAATTGTCTCAACTCTCAATAGCTGTAATACACTATCCTGCTAGTAAAAGTTTTTGGCTTTCTATTACAGGTGCTGGTTAATTATGCAAGATCATCCAAGGAAGCAGAGGAGGTTTCCAAGGAGGTAAACATCTGTATGCATATTTTTTGGGTGTAATTTGTCTGCACGTTGTTGGTAAACCTATTTTATAAAATATGATTTTGAAAATCCTAAGCAGTTACGTTCATATTTTTGTGCTCATAGGCAAAATACTTGTGACTGAGATATCCCACGATCACAACCTTTTTATTATATAATTGTTAGCATATTCCTCATCTGTCAGAATATCTGTCATGGATAGATGGCTTGCTTTTCATAAATCTACAGTTTCTTTTGAGGATTGATGTTCATCTTTTTCTTTACCCCAGAAGGAAGGAGTTAAAATTTTATAGTGCTAAGAATTTGAATGTACAACTTTCTTCAACTTTGTGTAAATATATATATATAGGTTTGCATGTTACTTTGTGCCCAATTCCCAGACAAAGTCATAGATCATTTTGTGTCTTCTTATTTTCAGCTGCGGTTTCTTGATCTTAACGCTGTGATTTGTGCTTTACAAAGTTGTTGTAGATGAGGTTGATGAAGAAAGGATTAAAAAATGACTCCTATCAAGACAAAATTACCGCACACTAACTTTGTAGTTCATTGTCATTTATATTGTGCTTTCTAACCAAGTGTTCCTGTGTAAGTTGGTAGTTTAAATTATATTAACCCGCGCTTAATCACATATTTGGCTTATTAGACTAATAATATAAGCTGTTGTCATCTCTTTTATTTGCAAGTCAGTGTTCACGTTGCCAAAATATACTGATTGACTGAACTGTGCTAATTTGTTTGATTATTTATTGCAGATTGAGGCATGTGGTGGACAAGCTCTTACATTTGGGGGAGATGTTTCTAATGAGGCAGATGTGGAGTCTATGATTAAAACTGTAAGCAAATATCCTTAAATTATTTAGATGGGCAATATTAGATACCTTGGCTGCTTCATGACTTTCACATCTGCAGGCAGTTGATGCTTGGGGAACTGTTGATGTATTGGTAAACAATGCAGGTAACCTGGATTAAAGCTCTTGCTCTAGCATATTTTATCATCAAATTTCATATATTAAAAATATCCTGGTTCAGGAATCACTAGGGATGGTTTGTTAATGAGAATGAAGAAATCTCAATGGCAGGAGGTCATTGATCTGAATCTCACTGGTGTTTTTCTTTGCACCCAAGTAAGTATGTTCAGAATTTAAGTTCATGTTCAATTAAATTTAGCTTTTAATTGGAGCTGAGATGGTTCATTTTTTGCAGGCTGCAGCTAAGATCATGATGAAGAAGAAGCAGGTGACATCACATGTTCATTTTATTTTCTTCTTTCCTTTTATTTTTTTGGAGCAGGGGAATATTGCTGGATAGAACCGTTTGGCCTCTAAACTGATAACTCGCCTTGTCAATTTATCAGTCAGTTTTTGTCTCTGTCTCTTTTCTAGTACTTCCTTTTATTGTAAACACGTACCATGATATCTGGCTAATTACCAAATATTGTATTTTTATTCCACTAGCTGTGGGGTGTATTTCTTAAGAAGTTGAATCCTAGTATTTGTAGTATCTAGTTCCAGTCCTTTCTGTCTTACTTCATGATTCATGACAACTAGCAATAACTGAAGCTCTCTACTTTCATATCTCAGTCTTCGGGTGTTTTTGCAGGGAAGGATAATCAACATTGCATCTGTTGTTGGTCTAGTTGGCAATGCTGGACAAGCCAATTATAGTGCTGCAAAAGCAGGAGTTATTGGCCTGACAAAAACTGTTGCAAAGGAATATGCTAGCAGAAGCATCAACGTAATTCTCTAAAATCTATGCATTTCTGCATGGTGTCCAAGACGCTGGTTATCAGCTGATACAACTAATTATAACCTGGTGTTTCCTTCCAGGTGAATGCGGTTGCGCCTGGGTTTATTGCATCTGACATGACTGCCAAGCTAGGACAGGACACGGAGAAAAAGATTTTGGAAACAATCCCCTTAGGTGAGAGTGATCAAATGACTCGGAGTCTGGAACGCAATAAATTCTTCAATGGGAGTTTTAATTTAAATGGCTTGAGATGTTAATAGCTTGCTTTTACCACCTTGGATTCAGGAAGATATGGGCAACCAGAAGAAGTAGCTGGACTGGTGGAATTCTTGGCTCTTAATCCTGCTGCCAGTTACATCACTGGGCAGGTCATTTATTTATTGCCTTGTTGGTTTTAAAAAAACAACTACCTGAATTAAACTAGCCAACTTCTCATTGCAATTCATAAAATTTAAGGCATATTCAAATTTCAGTTATATACCCTTGTTTCTATCTCTCTCTCTCTCTCTCTCTCTGTGGTATAGCGCATATTTCTCTTTCCACTAATCTTTTAAGGGCTTATCAAAATTGCCATGTTGCAGGTGTTCACTATTGATGGAGGGATGGTGATGTAAATCAGCGATCTGTTTCCCTAATACCTGAGCGTCAGCACTTCAGAGTTCATCCTAATAGGCACGGCATTTCAATAATGTTTACGTGGCAGTTCACTCTATGCTGATTATTGCTCAAGCTAGTAATACCTGGTGACATAACTAGAGTTCTAGTTGAACTTATCGATGAAATCAAAGCTGGCCTTTCTTTAGGTTGTGTTCGGCATCTTGTTACATTTTGGTAATTCTCACTGATTATTTACTGAATGGGTATATTCTAATATTTTATGCAATTCAGCCACTTTGGGAACTGGATTTCCTTCTTGGTTATACTTAGCTGGGAATTCATAATACGACGATTTACACAACTCTTGCATTCGTAAGTGTGCACAATTTTATGTCGCTCTGATTTTAAGTGGCTCCTTAATTTCCCCTTGTTTAATTCAAAAACAGCCTAAGTATAATTGTGCATAAATTGTGAAAACAAGATTTATGCAAAAGTACATTTGTTTATTAAAAGTTAAAATTTTAAACTTAAAGCTATTTATTAAAATGACTTAGATGTTTAGGATTCAACGGTTCTTTCTTATGACGGCCTGCACTCAATAGGTTGACCGTTTGGCAAACGTAAATACTCTTCCCACGTCATGCTTGGTTAATTGATTCGTGTGATATTAGAACGTAGAAATTATTTTTCTGTTCTCCGGCATGTAAAAGTCTGATGATGTAAGTTACAAAACTAGCTCTTCCTATTTTAGTTGAAGAGGAAGAAACCAAAATAATAAAGTAATGATACTCATATTGACCATTTTTTCTTATATATCTTATATTTATTATTTTATTATTATTTATCACTTATCATTATCTATTATTATTATTATTTTATAATATATTATTATCAATGATTAAAAGTGAAGTGTAAAAGTAATATAAGAAAAAAATGATGTATAGGTGTCATTACTCAGTAAAAGTGTAGTGCTAATTTCACAACACTCAAAATGAAAACTGGCCACAGCTTCTTGTGTTTGTATCTATGTAACTAGTCGGACTTAATCTACTATAAGCTAAGTTCAAAAGTTGTCTACCCAAAGGGTGCCTCCAGATATTTTGATTCAGCATTCATATGCCAACAATTGAAGCATTGATTGTGTCAGGACCTCCATGGTAGTCAAGCTCGACGAAAGTACCCCCTCCTTCTCCCTTGGCCAGTCTTCCTGGATTGACAGAAATGCACTTCATGTAGTTATCCCCTTCACTTTCCCCATTAAGCACCTGCACAATGATCACTATTATCTGAATGTTCTAACTTTAATTAGCATTTAACACCTCCAGTCCAAATTACCAGCTTTTGTAGTTTTAGGAAAATGAAAAGCATCTAGGTAGGACAATCAAGTACCTTGACAAAGTACTTGATGTCTGAAGGTAAAATGAGAACATCTGGAACCAACGAGAGTTGAAGAGCTTCTGGAGCAAGAGAAAAGTCCAAAGGAACACTTTCTGCCGGTGGATAAAGAGGATAAAAGCTAATTCAAAAAAAATGAAGGATATCAATTACTGCTTCTGAGGTGCTTTCTAAACCTAACATCAAGGACAAGAGTCACACAAAAAATTACTGCAGCACCTTTGTTGGTTAAGAATATGGTTTGCAAGTCTACTCATGCGATCAGTAGGTTTTTCATTTGCTGAAATTCGTGATATCTCCTCCCCACTGAGCTGCTTGAGAATATCCACAGTGCAGCAACCAACTTTGACCTGAAACCCAATTACTGAAATGAAAATACTTCTCACATTCTCTTATCCAGATACTTACAGCATCTAGACCGTACCACTTCCTGTTGAAAAGAAATTCAGTAGGTGGCACCTAAAACCTACAAGAATTTCCTTGCACATGCCTGTGTACAGCAGGGGCAACACAGACTAATCAGAGCTAAATGTTTCTCAATCTACAGCTTAGCCTTGATAGCAAATAATTTTAATATAAATGTAAAAAAACTGTCATTAGTGAGCATACAATTAGATCAGCGAATGAAACCACTATCACATAGTCACCTCGTTATCCCAAGGTATTCTTCCAGACAACATCAAATTTTCATTTCTTCCTTTTTCTTTTTTCCCTTTTTCTCAGTTATTAAATTTTGATAAATGCTACTCCTACAAACTTTATCTACCACAAATCTCACAAAACCATTTTATCTCACTCCACATCAACACACCCATCCCATCGCATCAAGATTTGCCCTCTCCTGACATGACATGTAGTGGGATTGTGAGATTTGTGAGAGTAACATTTCTCTTAAATTTTAGGCTTAATTGCATTTTTGATCCTTCTAGTTTGTCAAAGTTGTAATTTTGATCTTAATTTCATCTTAAAGAATATGTTCCCTCTAATTTCATCAAAGTTGTAGTTTTGATCCTTCAGGGTGAAGCTAAGGGGACCAGAATTGTAACTTTGCAGCAACTTTGAAGAAACTAAGAGCATTATATTGTTCATGATGAAATTAGGGGGACCAAAACTATAATTTTAGTATATTAGTGGGACCAAAGATGCAATTAAGCCTAAATTTTACCAATAAGAATAGAACTGCAATTTCCCTCCTACTAAACAGTATTTCTATGGATTTGATGTGCAGTGATATTGTCTTCACACATATCAAGGTTTCTTTCAGTTTCAGGTCAGTCTTAACACATTTATTGCTATAAATTAAGTGCTAAGCAGTAAGATGACCAGTAAGTTCGCCGGTTCCTCACTCTCTCCCCCCTTAGCACCAAGATGCAGGTTTGAGCTTGAGTCTAAGTAACGTACAGTATTTTATACATGCTACACAATGATGCTCAATATAAGGCTTGTAAGGTTTATGGAGTACCTTCAACTATTGACATTGATCATTTAATAAATAATTGATTAGCAACAGAAATTTCTATTGCACTTCCTTAATTAGCTCCCTTGTTTGAGGCTGCTTCACATAACAATATGAGCTCATAATAATTATACGAACTGTGTTATTCTTTATATCAAAATTCTTCAGCTTTTTGTGTGTCAGTGATTTAGAATTACAAAATACAGATGTACATGTGGAAATTAAAAAAGCCACAAGATGAAGTTATAATACAGTATCATTAATGTATTACCTCATTTGCCTCAAAGATTCCAGGATTACTGAGACTGGCTATCTGAAAGATAAAACAATTATATGAGCATGACTGCCAATGATGAACAATATCATGAAGATTAATTTCTAAATGCTTTAAATCATTAAATCACTATACCTGAGGTTTGAGATCAGGTAGATTGATATCAAATGCAGGCTGCAAGAAAAAATGATTGGATATAGTATTTGGATCTGTAATCTGCCTAAACTAATACATAGTCTAATGTACATGGAACAACTATCACCATATTCTAGTTGGCTCGACTTTATGATTACCTGAGGGAAAACAAAATCATGGTTAGCATCTCGTATGGATGGTACAAGAAGGATGCGTGCTGCAGAGCCCATATATTCTACATAGTCTTCCAACTGGAATTGGGTGAAGGGGGAGTTAGAAACAGAAAATACACAAAATTTCATAAACAAATCATACAATTTGAGTTATTACCTTTCTGAGGATTTCAAAATGAAATATTTCATCAAAGCTCCTGTTTATGGTTCCCTTTTTAATGTCTGGGTGTTCAGTATCAATAAATGGTCCCAGCTGAAAGAAAATTCAGTTGCCAATATCAAGTTTGCATCTGTAGATCTAACATATATAGTCTAAAGGGAAGAAGCAGATTGCAGCACAGGTGGTATTTACCAATACAAGCAACTGTGGCTGTCTTCTCTTTGCATATGCCAGCAGTTCTGAAAGAGGCTCAAAAAACAAATTGTCTGTTGTAGTAAAAGGGCCTGCTGCAATAACCTGTCATGCACCAAGAGCATGAGTAAAATGTAATTACCAACAGAGATCTGGTATGTGCAGGACTATAACAAAAAGACAAGGAAAAAGTTGTAATGATTTAAAATCTATCATGTCTCAACTAAGACTTTGAGAAAATACATTGCTACAAGATTGTTTTGTTGAATGAGTGCCTGATTCCCGTTTCTTGGCTGGCTAACCAATCTGACAGTCAGGCATTAGCAAAGTATGGATTTCCAGTAAAAGTAGAAATTTCTCCATGATCCAAAATGATTCATCAAAACTTAATCCAGTGCATAAATCCACGAACAATAGCTAAATATGACAGATACTATATAGTCTTCAGCTTAATTTATCAGCAAACAAAGAATAAAGACACACCATTGATAACTCTCTCAGTTTACAAGGCAGATCAGCCGGCTGATTCTCCTTATCGAAGGCTTGCTTCTTTTTCGGATTCAAATTCTCATCAACAACAGAGGAAGGTATAGAATCCACCAATTTTGATGCAACTAAGCAGTGCCCGCTAGGATTATGCCCTTCAATACCAACTACCTGTCATGATGAACCCTGCTTTTATAGTGATCCTGATATAAATTTTCGACATGTGAGAACAGAATTTCAGCCTCACTGCCTTTTCTGTTTCTCACCTGGCCTGGGAAAGCTGAAAAGTGGCTTAGTTGTTGTAATTCTAGGCGAACACGTTGCCCACCAGATTGCTCAGCACTGTCAAGGTGTTAGAAAACAGACCCATATATGATAGAGAAAACTGAAGAGACAAATTGTGGCAAAAATATAGCATGTAGCTCCACCCTGATAAGTTAAAGTGTCACTGTTAAACATAGTTAAGGTCCTAAATGGTATAACAGGCCATCTACAAATGAATGTCCTAAAATAAGATCATGCATCACAAAATTTAAAAAAAAAAAAAAAAACCATCTGATTGAATCTTTCAATGTATCCAGGCTTTTCAGCTTTGCTCTAGTTGACATAAGCACAAGTAAGTTGCCCAATCCAGGCATTGAAAAACTGCTGCATCATAAAGACTGCCTTTGTTTGACAAGAATATTTGTCTCCAATATCGTTTGTTTGAAAAAAAACAAATAATGATTTATGCAGCCTGATACTGGATACATATGTATAAATAGTATAAGGAAATTTAGAGCCTATTTACCTGGTCTGCAGCATGACAGACTTCTCGTTTAGTCGGCCTTCTCCATCACAACAAATCATGCCAACAGTGAAAATGCTTCTCTGAGAAAACATAATACTTGAAATTATTAGAAAATTACATCAATACATCGAAAATTTGATACAACCACAAACCAGAATATGACACCAGGTTAAAATCCAAACAACAAGACAATTTCATTGGCCAAGAGTTGAGAATATTATTAAGTTTCAGTCCTTCAGAATGATTGTTAATACCTAGTCATGGCATCACCATTTTGCCATCAAAATTCTGTATATCATGAGAGAGAGATGCATAAATTTACCTGTGAAGCAATTGTAGGGTCCATGGGTTCTTCATAGAGACCAGAAGCTACAAGTGCCCTTGTATGTTTCCTAATTCGGTTTTCTAATGCATTAAACTAAATAACAAAAATCAGGTTTAAGCCAACAAATGTATAGAGGTGAAGAACCACGAAAGACACTAAATATCACATACCCTATCTTCAGTCCTATCATACATGAATCTACAACCTGGTCTAGGCCCTATTCCATGAACCACCAATGAACACCTTTTGCGGGGTAGAACCTTCCTGACAATGTCATCCTCATCATTCTCATGATCAGGTTCTTGTTTTCTGTTCTCTACATTAGGCATGTTGTTGATGCTAAATTTCACTGTGAACCTGTCTGTTCGCTTTGAAAATGGTGTCACAAGTTTTGGTGGTTTTCCAGAAGATAAAACATTCCCATTTGTTAAAGATGTTGAATCATATGCAGGTGAATAAAGATCTTGCTGATGGTCTGTTGGAGTTCCAGGAATATTATCCTTTGAATCATCATCATTATTAGAGATCCTGCACAAAAGGATTCTCATTAAAAAAAAATCATTGGAATAGTTACAAATATTTGTTTCTCAAATATGCAGATTAACTATCCTATCCATTAGTAAAATTGCTGTAAGTTGGTTAAAGCATTACATTTAGAGAAAATATTATAGCAACTCTGAATCTATCCACTGTGTCATTGACACAATTAAACAGTAAAACCACAGAGAACGAGCAACCGCTATTGCTTTTACATCAAAGACAAGAAAAAAAAATGATCTGTGAAAACCCTCTTCCAATTAACAAATATGGGAAGGGGGTTGACAGTAAATGGAAGTCTGCAAAGATGCAACAACTAGATCCTGTGCTTCATATCCAACACACAGATGTGAACTGAACTATAAGGAAATAAATAAAAACCATTTAATGGGTGTTAAGTAATTGATTTTTTATATTGATGTATACTTGTTTACAATATGCAGAACGCTTTGTTCATAACAATGCTAATTTCCTGTTCCATGAATGGAGGGAAAAAAAACTATTTTAAATGCTAGTGTGAGACATGAGCAGAAATTTAAGCATTAAGCATACAAAAACCATGGACAAAGAGAAGTGAAGTGTGTAAAAAATGCTTACATTTCTACATCTCTAATTGAGTAAGTATGAAAACCGGTTTCCTCCCTGATAACAGCTTCTTTCTGCTCATTTTGTAAGTGCAGCAAAAAGCCATCCATTTCACCATTTTGTACTGTTGGTTCATTCAACTGTCTGTTGAAGATAAAAACTGCCATCAAACTTTATTATAACGTATCCAGAAGTTAATCATTTTCAAAAGGACTAAGCAAGAAAATCGAGACACTTATGTGTGAATTCAATCGCAAAAAAACAGTTTTCTTAATCATTGTAATAATAACTATTATTGATTGGAGGGGCCTTTAGCCTCTTTCTGCCCACTTAGGAAATCCATAAAACAAAGAAAGTCATAAATTTACGTCTTGGCTTGTTGTCCTGAAAGAGCAAGAGTTTTCTACTTATTAAAATTTGTAAAATATTTGAGTTATGACGTGACACAACCTATATCAGTACTTCGAAATGTTTAATTTTAAAATGGGGGGCTTTTCTCCGGTTCCTTGGTAAAGTAACACCACAGTATGTTTTTCCAAATTGACAATGTCATAAGCCGCTTAGACAGTAACCAAAACAGGAAAAAGAAAGCTTCGAGAAATTCCACTGGAATCAGTAGTAATTTTAAATTTATATGACGCCGGCTGAAGGATACGAAGGGCGGTACAAAAACCTGTTTAGATAATAAACCTCCCAACTTGAAACGAGATCGGAGGGCTTGAGATTGTAGTTTATGCAGAACGGAAGACCTACAGGAAAAAATTGAGAGTGCGTCATGAAATATTTGCGAGGATGGAAGAAATTTGCGAGGCAAAATAAGGAGGCGAGCTTACATTTCTTTAGTATTTCCTCTTCATCGTCAAGGTCAAACCCGTTTTTTTTGAATTCTGCCTTAATTTCCTCTTCCATTGCCATCTCCCTCTGCTGCAGGTCTAGGGTTTCTTTGATGTGAGTGAGGGAAGAAGGAAATGGCGGGAAATTTGCCGGTTGGAGCTTTATATAAGGATTTAGGACATCTTATTCCGATTATACCCTTCCTACTGTATTCTTTAACGCATGAATACGGTTATAATTTGTCTTCACTCTTACATTATTTTTATTTAAAATAAGAGAATAAAATTAGCTTTAAATTTTTAAATAATCAAATATTTTAATTTTAAATCAGATTTTTAATTTTTTCAAAATTATAATATATATAATAATATGAAGAAAATATTATTTCCTAATATCTGTAAAAGTGTATTTTAAATACAATCATATCATATGAGATTTTATTTTTTTTATTATCATTATAAAATATCATGTTAAAATTATTTGAAGTGCAAAAAAAATTCACGAGATGTAATTATGAATAAAAGAAGACATCTTATTAAAAATTAACATTAACATAAATAAATATTAGGTTTAATCATATTTGTTGTCCTTAATTTTTTTTTATTTTTTAATTTACTTCTTATACTTTTTTGTTCTTTTAATTAAGTTTTTATATTTTCATTTTACTTTTAAGTTATTCCATGTCATTCATATATCGCTATCAATTTTTTGTTGATTATGATAATAAAATGGTGGCTTTTCTATCCCGAGTGGATTTTTATTTTTAAGTTATTTTATTTTTATTTTAATAAATAAGGTTAAAGAATTTTAAAAAATTAAAAAAAAATAAAAAAAATCATACTCTAAAGTATAAAATACTATAAAATGTTCCAGAGTATGATAACAATCACCTAAAATGATTATGTGTGGTTTGGGTGTGCTTAATTATCATCATGTGATTTTTAATTTGATGATTATACTTTTATTTGTTTTAATTTAATCATTGTATAAATTTTAAATATTAAACTCTAAATATTAAACAATAAATATTAAATTCTAAATTTTAAAATTTAAAATTTAAATATCAAATTTTAAACTTTAAACCCAAATTTAACAATGGCTAAATGAAATTGTAAGGTACACGACGCATAAGCATTATGTCATTTTAGTCAACAAAAAATTGATGACTAGATTTTAAGTTAATATTTTTTAATTTTATTTATGTCCATTCTTTTGACTTGTACAACTGTTCCTACTATTAACTTCATTAACCCGCTAATGAAATTTAGTGACTTGTTGCTCACGTGGCAAGGAATTACGCATGTGAACATTTAATTATCACGTTACATGCTGGCATTTGAAAGCATCAAAACGACGACGTTCCAAAGCTCATTCAGCTCCTCCCTCCTAATCGCACCGCACGTTATGGCCTATTCGCAACAAATCGCACGTTTGGACCCTTCGCCCCTAATCACGTGTTTTGGGCGTTTCAATCTCTTGTGCAAGTATTTCGCTTCATAAGATACTTTCTACTGGGATATTGATTGTATGATGATTTATGCTCACCTTCCACGCTCAAAGCATTCATTGGCATTAGCCATGTCTATGAAGTTCTGTTAAAATGTCAAGTTCTGGAGAATAAGATTGATCTTGTCTCTATAATTTAGTTATGGATTAAGTTTAGCATTGTGGAATTATAGCTTTTGTCATGTGCCATTTGGAATTTGAAAAATTGTACTAGTACTACAAATTTAGGTTACATTTTGCCCCAGCTTTCTCCTCGTTATGTCAATACATCTGGTCTTATATTTGGTCCTTACTCAGATCATTAGGGTGCCATAAACTGAAACTAGTTTGAATTTAGATTACCAGTATCAATTTGCATTGGACTAAACCTCTCTATGCTATACTGCCACTATAACTAATAGAAACCTTGGCATTGCAAGTGGCACGGAAAAAATGAACTTCCTGTTTTGTTTAGCTTGAACGTATTTATAATGTGTATTTGAGATTAGCTCATGTTATTTCTGTGTGGTTAGCCTATCATATAGTATAATTTATAATGTTCTTTGTTGAATTTTATCAATTTGATCCTTTGGTTGTCATGCACTTGTGGAAATGGATAAGCAGGTCTTGTTACCAAGTGTACAAAGAAGTTTGTATAATAATACAGAAAAGAAAAAATTTGTATCTGCATTCCTGCATGAGCATGTGTTCTTGTTCATGATTCAAGTTTCTTACCTCATTGACAAAATTCAACCTTCTCTTCCCTGAAAGCCAAACACAAAACTAATATCGTTTTATCAAGTGCCATCATTTCCATTAGACATTGGAGTGTGACCTGGTATTAAGTTAAAAAAGCCATTAGAGATATAATAATATGATTAGAAGATTGAAATTAATGAGATAATTTCAAAGAATGACAAGTGTGAGATGGATGATAGACATATAGCTCAGAACTTGGAAGTGTTAGGGTGTTGATTCCTACCTTTGAGTCATTTCTATTTGACAATTCTTACAAGATGAGTAGAAGGGGTCTTCACGTTTGGCTAAGTACTCAAGGACTGCAGGGGTAGGTTTCTTGTAGACCCTTTATATCTACAAATTGAGTGGTGCATATATTGATATATATATATATATATATATATATATATATATATATATATATATATCTACTGTTTTGAGTAGACTTAGAAGATGTGTAAAACATGGCATGTGAACTTAGTCTTTTTCTCACTACGTTATGTCCGTCAGAATTGCTTTTTCTGATGTTTATATTTCAGCGGAGATGTGAGTTTCACACCACTACTTTTCACATCTCCTTTACATCACTTAAAAAAGTTTTTTGGTTGTGATTTTTGTACAACTATGCATCAAGTTAAACAATAGTGATTAATGATTAAAGTTAGAAGGTGCAATAACATAACAAAATTGGCATGCTGATATCACCACTCTGTATTCACATGTTATCTTTAAAAATATATGATAACCCGTAACGTTGAAGGGTTTTTTGTAAGAAAGAAAACAATTACTATGATAGAAAGAGGAATAAGTCAATATAGACTTATGAATTATGAAGGAATAAAAGGTTGATTTACTAATGATCCCCCATCATTCTAGTATCACCTATTTTTTTTCACTTGTCAGTTGTATTAATATTGAATTTAGGCAGGGGAGTAATCATTAATACATCTAAGAGGTTTTAAATATACTTTTGTTGCTCAGATCGTGTTTAATTTCTATGCCAGGCTAGTGTAGGACCTTGTAACACCCATGAACCCAGTTCATGGAAAATTCAATTTTGAAAATTATGGAGAAATGGGTTAGGTTTGTGTGCTTTAATCATTTGTGCTGCTTTTTACTCTGTTCTTTTTCTGTACACTCTCTCTAATCCCTTAGGCCTTAGCTTTAATTATGTTTCCATAAACCATGCTTGTCCATGCATATATAATTGTATAATTACGATACTGGAAAAGTTCTTTTTAATGGGTTATTGTGTATTATACTTGAAACATGCATTATTATATTGCTACTTTCTTTTGTTGAGAATACTTTTAAAAGGTAGTACTGATGATGCAGTTGGAATCAGCTTGGAAACATGTCTTCCACAGAAGCCATTCGTCTTTTTGTCAAAATATTGGAGGTAATACAAATAAGTTTTTCTCCCCATTCGTCTTTTTTATAGTGTGGATTGTTGGCTGATTACTTTCCTTCTCATATTTTTATTGTGCAGGAAGAAGACCCTGGTTGGTATTCAGGGGCATCTAACTCTGTTGTAGAGCCTATTGTAGATGTGCAAATGAATGTGAGTATAATTAGGGCTATATATACTGCTGAGTCCTGTTCTTGCCATGATGTTTTGTTCAAATGGTGCTATTTAAGTATTTGTGTGTCTATATACATCAATTGTTTGCAATGAGCTTTACTTGTTATATTCATATGTTACTTCTGAATAGAGTCTGGTCTTTATTCATAATCAAATGAGTGAGAAGTCTGCTCTTTTGAGAATAAAAATTTGAGATCCTGTAAATAGATGTCACATTGAGTTCTAATAGCTTCTCGTCCAGTAGGTATGAGTGCAATTCTTATCTTACTAAAAAACTTTACTATTTTAGTTGGAAGTCATGTACAAGTTTCCATGGAACGACATTTATGATTTGATCTTTTGAACTGCATTTTATTGTAAGAAATGAGTGATCTTGCAGTGTAAAGATTGCCAATTACATTTGAACTAACCAAATACCTCATGTATACTGTCTGCATATACATATGTCAAACAGCCCAAAACATACTGATCCACACAATAATACTTATAAACCAGCTCCAACAGCAGTAAACACAGCAATCACAGCACCATGGATGATTAATTGTTGCTTGCTTGAATTTTGGGAAGTTCATATAGGGAGCACAGGATCATGAGCTCACTTTGCTTATGATCTTGTGCATCTACATCATGAGTTCACTTCTCAAACCAAGTAAGTCAATATCAGTTTTAATTAACAGAGATGATCTCAACTAATCATGCACTAAATTAATATACATTTAAAAAACGCATTCATTTGTAACCAATGATAACTTCTATCCCAGTGGACAAAAATACATCAAAGTTCCAAGAAAAAAAAAACTCCTATACTGCAACATTTGGTACTTTAAAAACAAAAAACTCCTATATTGCAACAAGTAGTATTCCCTTCATGGGTGAGAATTTTTTGTTGGTGTAGTCATTAATAGATTAGTTGCACACATGAACTCACTTCTGTACCAATCACTAAATCATTACTTTGACCAACCACACTGCCATGTTTTATCATTTTGATCTCGTCCATTTTCACACTTTCAACTTGGTGAAAAGTAATGTTCTTTGCAACTCAACTGCAATTTTACTTGGAACAGTATCTACAAACCACAGTATGTTGGCCAGTGGAAGAGTTCTTTGCACAGTCCTTTGAAAGACTAATTATTTGTGCAGTCGATATTGGTGCAGTAGAGTCTATTGGGAACAGGCCAACTTTTGAATCCACCTTAACCTTACAGGGAGTCCTCTCCTCACAATGCATAACCTCATCAGTGCTTTTATCACATGGGAGCAGGCCAACTTTTGCATGTCTACACAAGAGTGAGTACAAAGCAAAAGTACCCCCTAAAAAAATTTGATATGATAAGTTAATGAAGTTTTGCCAATGAAATTTTACAAGCAAGCAGGTAAATCTCCAACATCCTCACTCGGGAAGGGAAAAACAAAGGTCTGTAAGATGGTTGAGTTACTAGGTACTTATAGTGGAAAATCATCAGTATGTTACTTGGCTTTGACATAAATTTTGTAAACCACAAAACCTATTGCAGAAATAGGAGTTCCTATTCCATACAGTTAGCAACATCAAAGGTTGGCATATGAACAAGGGGAAAACAAATGCACTAAAATTTGATTACTCAAAATGCCATAGGGAAAGGCATTTGATTTAATTAGTAATTTAAAGGTCCAAAACTGAACACAGCTAACACGTAAATAACATAACATACAGTGGTTACTCTTAGGTTCTCTAGTAGCTTCAAGGATCTACATTGAGATGGTTCATTGATTTCAGTGAGCTTCCATATCTTTGACTTGTCATTTGATTCTTCACTTATTCTAGGTTTACCATGGACCAAAAAGACAATTCTTAACAGCAATTATGATCCAACGCATCAACAAGGGGAAAGTGAGGCATGGAAACAAAAAGGGATCAACATTAGGTCCATATTATCAATCTCAGTACCATAGCATGACCCATTCAATAATTATCAACAATCAAACTAATTAACCAGTATGTTTCAAAGAACTGTGTAAAACGTTTATGACCATCACAGCAAATATGATTAAAACGTTTATAGGTGCTGCAGCTACAAAATAGGGTGTGGAGTGTGGAACACTTAGGGAAGCATATATATATATACACGCTGGGGGAGTGTGGAACACTTACGGAAGCAAAAGCAGTGGAGTCGAAATGCCGGCATTTCAACAGCGAAAAAAAATTTCTTTGCAAATAAATTCACACAAAATGATAAGATAATACAGCACTTAACAAACTTACCTCTTGGCTTAGAATCCATCAATGCAATCGACTGAACTGCAGGAGAGAACAAATAAAACTCAAACAAAAAATTTTAGATGCGATTAGGGGAAATGGTAGAGAAGGCAGAGGAGAAGGAGAAGCGTAGTCGTCTGGTGTGGTGCGATTATGTGAAGGAGCAGCCATCGTAAAAAATAGTGTCATTTTTAGGAGATTTGACTTATAAGCATCTGATGTGAAAATTAAAATTTCACTTTGGCCGTGGCCTTGTCATGTGGAGAACACCTCAACTTTTTTCGTTAGCGAGGGTTAGTAAAATTAATGGCAGGGACAAGTTTAGTGTTGTTGTATAAGTTGTAAGACATTAATAGAATCATAAAAAGTTAAAAAATAAACTTAAAACTTCGTGAAAAATTAAAGGATCAAAATAAGACTTTAGTCTGAAAATGAAATAAAAGTATAAAGACTCAATTTAAAAAAAAAAATACTATATAGACTTAACTAAAAATAAGGTAAAATTATGGGAACAGAAGAATAATATTACCTAAATGTTATTATCGTTGGTGAGTCCTTTATGCCTTTCAAAGTTTCAACAAAATGCCTTTTAGCAAGATCACCGAACTTCTTGCATGTGAATGTTTAAAAAAGTAGGGTGTCCAAGATATTGAACATTGTATGGTTTGATCTACAATTTAAGCGTGAAAAACTGAATAATGTGAACCAAATGAGTAAACTTTCATGGCATCTAGTGAATGTGCAATACGTTGCAGTGAGAAGAGCCATAGTAAATAACGTTTGTCTCAAGAAAAGTGAAAGAAGCATCCATCAGCCATGCTGCTTAGTTTTGGAGTTGGTGGTTGTTTTTATAAGTATACACAGGAATTTTTTGGTAAGCTTGTCTGGTTAAGATAGATGAGTAAACTAAATCAGTGAAGACATGATACAAGTAACATTATTGGCAAGCATATTCTATAGAAGCTTATTCAAACAAGCGAGTATAAGCTGAGTGAGAACCTTGGTCTAGTGTATTAACATTTAGGCAACTAAAGAACTAAAACGGCTATAACTGCGATTGGACCTTGTGCAGATATTTGAATCTTCCACAGCGAGGCCTTGTGCTCCAAAAGACAGATACCGATTCATCATTTGTTTACTGAAGGAACCCTGTCTATAGTTGAGTTGTAGAGTACCGTCATCTGTTGATCCATTGGAGCAAGAGGGTCCCATGATAATATCACCCTTTTGTTTTTCGATTGAAGAAAGCGAAGCCCCAGATGATCTTAGACCAGTAGGTGAAAAAGAAGGAGTCGTCAAATTTGGGTTTACCTGAATTACGCCATGCATTAGGCCTGCAGTAAATTTCTTTTTGGTCGATGGACTTGGGAGATAAGTCCTGAAAGATAGTGTTCTTTTGTTGTTTGGAAGGGAACATAGTTGTGAGTATCTCAGCCGTAATGGGATTGGAAAGCCTTCAAAGTTCTTACTTGAACTGAAAGAATACACAGAATCATCATCGTCTTCCAGCTTCGAGGCAGCTGCTTTCTTCTCTTTCTTCTCTTTTTTCCTAGGCCACCGGAGAAGAAACTTTAAGCGCCTTGTAGCACAAGTAACAGAACCAGACTTGCTGTTATATGGGGAATTGGATGACTTAGAATTGCTAAGTTCACCTGAGCATGAATTGGATTTTACACTTTCCTGATCGTAATTGGTATCAGATGCATTCTCTATGCCTGTGTACAGGAATATCTCTGCATCAGGTATTCTAAAAGAAGTTCCAGGACTCCTTCCAATGCCATGGGTTTTCAGATGGGAAAGAAGGGCATTTCTTGCCATATAATCCTGATGATTAGAGATCCCTCCAACTGAAATCAAATACTTGATCAAAATTTCAGAAGATGCAGATTGTGGCCTTTGCTTTAGAAGATCCAAAGGGGTCATCCCATAAGCATCATGAATGTTCAAATCAATTGACGGGACAGACATTAATAATTCCACTACATCACATTGGATATTATCAATCACAGCTACATGAAGAGCTGTTCTTCCATCATTGTTCCTCACATTGATAATGTCCTGCATATTCACAATCTTTCTACTTACCAATTCCTTCATGAGCTCAGTATGCTTGTCCAGCCTACAGAAACCTGGGCTTCTGAAACCAGCCACTGCCATATGAAGAAAAGTATCTCCATAGTGATTGGTTAATAATGCTAAGGAAGGAGATGCAAGAATCAAGATCTCTACCACAGGCAAGTAACCCCTGTAAGAAGCAACATGTAAGGCTGTGTTCCCTTGTTCATCTGTTGAGGTGACAATTTCAGATGATTCTATTAGATTTTTCACCACCTGCATCACTAGAATGATCTAAATAAGTGACAGCTTTTGTTACATTTATTATCTTCTGTAGCATTCACTGTCCCCAAAAGTATCATATATGAATATATGAAGCGACAGTCTTAAATTAAGTCAACCGTTTGTTACATAGAACAAATAGTAGGGACCCCGTTTAGAGTCTAGGTATACAGTATTCCACCAACAGTCAGGTGTCACAAGGAACTGCCAATTGGAATAAAGCACCAGGACATAACGTAAGAGGAATCCACCCAAACATGTTTCATATTTATATTAACAGTATATTCAAACTCATCTTGAAGCAACCAGATTTATTGTGAAGCTTAATAACGCAAAGAATAAGATGTTCTGGAGCTTCTATAATCAATGCATAATTCCAATCCAACAACATAAGATCTTGTTCATGCTCTCCTGCTACTTCAGTAAATACGAAGATCTCATGATAACCGAAAAAATATTTCTGAAGAAGCAACAAATAGCAACAAGTAGTATTAAAATCAAGCAATCTATAAGCAATACCTGTGCAAGTTTTAGCTACTTAGTGGGCCTAGATTTATCGCCACGAATGTTCAACAAAGGGTTGGATCGTTTGAGACACTTCACTCTATATAATTATAAGGCGAGGGACAAGCTTCACGTAAAAGGTCCAGGCTCACTTTCTGTTTGTAGTTTACTCATTTCATTCTTCTTGAGAAGCTCTCAAGACCATAATTGGTGGGGATCAAGCAGCTGATCCTTCTTAAAGCATGCTAAGTAGGTATCAAAGTATTTGCCATTTAATTTTGTTCTGATTGTTCAATATCGAATTTTATATTATACACCAGTTACTTTCTCTTTTTCTGTTTTTTTCCCCTTATAATTAGTTATTCAGCCTCAAAAGGCCAAATGGGGAGAAGTTCATTCAGGGTTCATAAGATATAGCGAGTTTTCAAGGACGGCATTTTTCTTAAATCTACTAAGAATCTAAGATTGACCACATGCTCTTAGAATTTTACATATAAGATTGACGTTAAACAAGTAGGACTCAAGATATGCCAATAACCACATTAGGTAAACTGTCTCACCTCAACCTGTCCTCTGGCAGCTGCTGTATGCAAAACTGTGGATCCGTCAGCATCCCTATAGGCAAAAATGTCAGAAGCACTGCCAAGAAGCTGCTTCAATATCTCCCAATTCCCTCCTCTCGCGGCAGCATGAATGGCCCTGTTTATCATGTCCCTCTTGAAAATCCGAGCACTTTCATCTAACTGGTCCTCCAATTCTGCTCCAGTGCCACGGCAATCTTTTGGAGAGAGGGCAAAATCAAGCAGGATCTTGAAGACCTCAGAGTTCTTGCTCCTGGCTGCAGCGTAGAGTATGTCAGTGACTCCATACTCTCCTTCCCCAAACACTAGAAAAGGGTCTCTTTCTAACAATTCCTGAACAAAATCCACATCCCCAGCAGAGGCAGCAGTGTAGAGAAGCCACCCACCGTAGCCAGCTCGAATGAGAGAGTTATGCCCTCTCCCTGTTTCGCACTCAAGAAGAAGATTCCTTGCAACCTGAGAGCGACATTTAGCGACATCGTCGAACTGAGCTTCATCGTCCCACACAGTTTCAAGGCGGCGAATTCGACGAAGGGAAGTGAGCTTAATAAGGAGATTGGTGTCAAGGTGGAGAAGCTCCGTGACCAGATCGTAGAGGCCATTTGCAGCTGCCCAATCAATAGGAGATGCATACCACCACTGGTCACCGGTGCTCTCCCAACGAAGTGGGAAGTACGAGGGAGGCATTTTACCCAAATTTTGCGTTGAAACAAGCTCTCAGCAGGAATTTAGAACACAGGTAGCAGAACAAAGTCACTATCTAGACCCCCATAAAGTGACAGCACATGAAGAGTTGCTTTTTCTCTTAGTTTGAAAGTTCCTGAAATGAGACGAAACCTCTATGAACGAAGGTGTGAGATTAACTGTGAACAGTGAAATACAAGTAAACAAACTATTGAGACTAGCATATACCTCACATCAAAGGGAAGAGTGAGCGAAAGCACGAAGCTTGGAAAGAAGGAAGCTGCGAAGGGAAAGGGTAGGTGGAGGATGCCATAATTGCTAAGAAGAAGCTAAGTAATGTTCCCGGCAGAAGTTGTTAGCAAAATGTACAATACAAAGAAAAAGAAACCAACTTTAATCTGTTCTCACAAGATAACAAAACGAAAATGACCACTTGACATGGATTTCTGAGGAGCACTTCCATGGTGAAGAAAAAGTTACAAAGGAAGGCATCGAAAGATAGAGATTCTCTTGTCCGTGAGCACCCACCTTTAGGATATTAATTATAATTTGACAGACCCCACTAGTTAATAGTTATTTTCAATCACATCAGGAATTTTATGGATTGTGTTATTTAAAACAGGATATCAAGAGCTCACTTTTACCCAAAAATAAAATAAAAGAAAAAGATCGAAAAAACGAGGGCAGCCCATACACCTTGCGTTACATCCCATACGTTGAAGCCTATGATTTGGAAAAGATAACAGAAGGAACACGAAAAGTGACTTTAACCATTTTGTTGGTGTAAAAGGAAAGCATGTCATGTAAATTATAAGTTATAACAATACATAATTGTACATATAGTTATAAACTAATTAAGAATTAATATAAGATTATAATAATGTTATGCAATTATTAATTTAATTTTTGTAATTTAATTTGAATTAATTAAATTTTTATAATTTTTGTAATAATCAATTTAATTTAATTTTAATTAATTAAATTTTTATAATTTTTGTAATAATCAATTTAGTCATTATTATTAAATTAGTAATTATTATCATTAAATAAATATATGACGTAATTAATAAATATTTATAAGTATTTTTATGTGGCAAAATTTTGATGTAATCCTCAATAATTACAAAAACGACATCGTCATTTTGGGAAAGATTGACTGACTGTCTCAGCTTCAGATAAATGTTTCTCCCTCTAGGACTAGTCTGCTCTAGCGATGGAAAATAAAGTAGTGTGGGCTTCTCCTGTTGAAGAAAATTTGCATCCTCCTCCTAAATGTCAAGTCATTTCGCCAATTGATACTTCTGTTACTAGTCATCCATTAGATTATCCTGATTGCCTTGAAAATCCAGTTTTGGTTCAGGGAATTGCTTGTCCTAACCATGATTCAGTAGAAAACCAGGCTGATCCTGTTTCGGACTGGGAATGTCATTCGCCCACTGCTATGAATGGTTGAAAGTCAACAAGAAACATATATTAATTTTATTTATTTATTTTGCAGCTTCAGTGCATCTCACCGAACCCACCGTTACATCTGCAGTTTTCCCAAATTTTGCAGATTACGCAAACTGAACAATCTCTGATTTATCCCACCCATTTCCTTCTTCTTTACTCCCTTCGACACTTCCGCATTATATTTGTAAGTAAGCATTTCTATATAACATTTCCATTCTCTTCGAATACAAATGAAGTCATCAATATAATCTGTAAAATAGTGAATGCAATTGTAGATACACTAATCTGTTAACTGCTTTAATTTAGAGTTGTGCCTTTATGCCCCAGCAAGGTTGGCCCGAGATGGGGGACTACCAGTTTTTGGAGGGCCCAACCATTGGGGGGTATTGATAAAGTTGCCTACTTTTTCCTATTAGAGCAGGGGCAACACAACCAAAACTGTGTCTCTGACTCTTTCCATGAAAAGAAATTAGAAACCCCATGTGTTGAGTAGAATCCTTCTTAATCTTAACCAACTGATAAGCTCCCGGGTGCGAGGTTCCTCTTGGCTGTTTCTATTGATTGAAAACGCAGCGGTTAAGTGAGAGGCATCAACGTATGGAGGGGTAGATCTTAATAACGGATGTCCTTGGCTGTTGCACATGGCCGAATCCGTGGCGAAGAAGCCGAGGAAAAATTGGGACCTAGGTCTTGACTTCATCTCCATGTGTTTCTGTATTTCATCTGCTAAATCTACATCATGGGATCACGAGATTTGATTCTCTCAACAGTTTGTTCCCCACTAAATTAACTAATCAAATGGACAAGATCATGTGCCACCACCACGTACATTCTGAACAAAGGGGTCGGAACAATTAAGTGAGACAGAAAATGACTTGCCAGTTGCCAAATAACGAATTGGATCTCGATAACCATAAAATTCTTACATTTCCTGGGTTCCATCTTCATAATAGGATTACCAGAATCAAACAATCAAGTTTTATGGTAAATGGTAATTAATCAATCAGGTTCGTGATTCTGAATTAGTGTGAGAATCACTTATAATGACAATCACTTTCATAAAAGTAGAAAGATATGGAAAGTAACAATGCGGTTATTAAAAAATTCTCTTCTTTGCCTGTTTTACTTATAAAATTAGTGTCAATAAATATTGAAGTGATTATTTCATTAAAAAAATAGTTTTAATTATGTGTTTTATATAATTTTAAAATTAAATAATCATTTTTCATAATACAAAGAGCATATTCTTAAAAAAGTTTTATTATAAATTTAATTATTCAAATAATATTTAAAAAAATAAAAAGAAGTGACACAAAATATCATTGGAAAATATAGTAGAAAAAGTTTTATTTTTCCTCTTTTCTAAATGTGGGAAGTTATAATGCATATTGAGCCGTTTGACTTTAGGCTTAAAGATCCGATCATATTCAGTTATTTTGAAGAAATTGTAGCCATGATCCTTTAAAAAAAATATGTGAAAAATCACACGCAAACTATCATTTAACATCCCCTATCATGTTGCATAGCCACACGACATGACGGAGCCCAACTTTGACTTTAGGGTTTGGGTTACTTCTAAAATCATCAGTTTTACGGCCTGAATGTGTGAACATCCTATCGAACCGTTCTTCATTGGGACTTGGGGGTTGGGTAACGGGTTCAGAGATTAAATTTTCGAATGATTAGGCAATTCTGTATAAAAGAGCACAATCTCAATGTGAAATGTACCTGATTAAAGAAATATTCGTTACCTTAAATCAAATTTAGATTGAAGACACACATGTAAGGTAATTGGCATAGATCAAGGTTGAATCTCAGACAACAAATATGGTCAAACATAAACCGAGGACAAGCAGGATTAAGCAGAAAAGTATTAAACAAAAGCAAATGTTGCTTGTATTTATGCTGATAACATAACAGTTCTATTTCTCTTGAACAAGAGGAGGTAAAACCTATGCCCCTACTAGTAACTTGACAACAAGAAACAGATTGCTTTGTGTCCACTCACGATAACACAAATGTTTATTCACACTAAAAAGATCCTCTTGGACAAAATTTAATGCAGGGTAATCCAAATGTAGCTTTAAGCAACGGATGCCATGTGGGCAATCAAATCGATCACACGGGTACTGCAAAGAAGGAAAAAAAAACGAGGTGAATAATAAATTGTGAAATTTTGGACAAGGCTCAAAGGAATACATTTCCTCATCCAACGACTGAATGGTGATTATGGTCAGCAAGGAGTAGGGATGTTACCTGTAACCCCATTCGTTGTCATACCATGAAACTAACTTTACAAAGTTATCATTCAAAGCAATTCCAGCCTTGGCATCAAATATGCTTGACCTGTATCAAAGGAACAGCCAACATACTAATTAGTAATTAGTATACACTGATCCGCTGCACTGCCCAATTAGATTTCCAAATCGTCAACGACAAATTTGTTGGTGAACAACCCAAAAAATAATTTTTTAGATTATGACAACTATTGGGAAAAAATTGTTTTTTTTTTAGAAAACGAATAATTATTTGATAAAACAAACTTCTTAGATTCAACCCAACTTATTGACCTAACAAGCTAAAAAATGCTTCAAATAATAAAATTACCTGTTGTCACCAATAAAGTCAGTAGACACCACATCATCTTCAGTGTAACCCAAAATTCCCTTCAGCTTGCCCTCTGATTCCTCCCTGGATATTGTCATTTCAACACAAAGGATTAGATGGAAAACGCTTCTATGTCCTCCATATGCTATAGTATAAAAAGGGTCAATCTTCTTGCTTACACAATCAACTAAATTAGCAAAATGTAAGGGAAACTTCAAAACTTACTTGATAGCAGCTTTGATCTGCTCATAGGTTGCCTTCTTCTCCAGCCTGACAGTGAGGTCAACAACTGAAACATCCACAGTAGGGACTCGGAAAGACATTCCGGTCAATTTTCCATTCAGCGCGGGCAGAACTTTTCCAACAGCCTATATATCCCATTTAAAATTCATTAGTGAGAAACAATTGCCCCATTCAAATAAATTAACTGCATCCAATAAGCATCAATTTGTTAGTAGCTACCTTAGCAGCTCCAGTGCTGCTGGGAATTATGTTGAAGGAAGCAGCTCTTCCACCCCTCCAGTCCTTGTTTGATGGACCATCAACGGTCTTCTGAGTGGCTGAATCACAAAAAGCAGACAATTAATATCATTTTAAACTGATAAAACATAGGAAATCAGTTCAAATATATCACATAGCTAAATGGCTCACCAGTGATGGCGTGAACAGTGGTCATAAGACCCTCGACAATTCCAAACCTGTCGTTGATAACCTGCACAAAATTCAGACTGATAAGAAAGACAGCACAAGCATAAAACTACATAGTATTTGCAAGTGATATAGAAACACAAACACATAAGAACGATTCGGAATGAAAACCTTGGCGAGGGTAGCAAGACAATTTGTAGTGCAGCTAGCATTGGAAACAATGTCAAGCTCTGGTTTGTATTCCTTCTCGTTAACACCAACAACAAACATGGGTGCATCCTTGCTTGGGGCAGAAATGACAACCTTCTTAGCACCACCCTAATCACCACCAAACCCCCATGTTAGATCATGAATAATCTTCAAAGATATAAAAGTTAAAAGAGAAATAACATTGTTGAAGTTAAAAAAGGAAATTAGACTTCAGAATAAAATTAAACATCAGTGTATAAAGCATCCTTTTTAGAGAGGCAGGGATAGAAAATAGGAGTTGTAGCAGATTATATAGTCAAAGCAGGCAGAAGTTTCAAAATACAACACAACCGACTCAATCACATAGACCAGAGATATTCATAACCAACATCCAGAACGACAACCAAAAATTCATTAGAAACAGTTATCATGGTAAACCTTCAAGTGGGCCGCAGCCTTTTCCTTGTCAGTGAAGACACCAGCAGACTCAACAACAAAATCAACGCCAGCCTCAGCCCATGGGATCTCTTCAGGGTTCCTAACATTTACAAATACAATCAATAAGTAATAAGGAAATAGTCAAGAATTAGATCAACAACGTGCATCGAATCTCACTGTTTCGTATGCAAACTATAAAAATACAAATTTGTATTTTCAAAAGACAGAAACTTAACCTGATTCCGAAAACGGTGACGGGCTTCTCTCCAAAGAGAAGGGTCTTCGAGTCCTTCACCTTGACATCATAGTGTTTCCACTGGCCATGAACGCTGTCGTACTTGAACATGTATGTCTGTGAGAGCAATCGAAAAACAAGGTACATTGTTAGCAAATGCCTGTAGCTCACAAATGCCAAGTTCAAATTTCCTTTTACGACCATAGGAAATGAGAAGGCTTTACCATGTAGTCAGAGGTGATGAAAGGATCATTGATTGCAAGGAGCTCAACATCGTCCCTTTGAAGGGCAACCCTGGCCACCAAACGGCCAATCCTTCCAAATCCTACACATAGATATTACATTTCAGAGTTCGAAAAGGATAAATCCAGAAAAAGCACCAAAAACAGATAAATAACATCGTATAACACACGAAAGAAAATCAATTACCATTAATTCCGATCTTAATCTTCTTGTCTGATGCTGCTCAGCAAATTAACAAAGTCAGAAGTGCATACTATAAAAGAAGGTACATTGAAATAAAATGAACCAATAAATCGAAAAGAGGACTGGGGAAGAGGAATACCCATGAGAACAGTAGATACGAAAAATGGCGCTAGAGAGAGAGAGAGTGTGTGAATGAGATTAGCCTGTGATTTAGCGTGGTGGGGAAGAGGTTATCGGGTTTATTTAAAGGGACCGTCTGAATACAATGGGTGGTAATCACGTGACCGGAGTTTCTTGAGGAAAAAGAAAGTGGCTTGGAGCCGCTGATTACATTCAAAACCCGGAGTTAGCCGCTGCCTGATTTATTATGAAAGAGTTAAAGTTGTGATTGACGCGCTAGGTTGGCATCTGAGCTCACCAAGTACGAACCCTAAAAGAAATGGGAGTTGGGAAGCAAGCTTCCTACGAGTTGCGCGTGGGGGTCAATATTACTGAAATGGAACCATAGAATATTCGGCGTTACATCCGGTGGGTGCGCCGACGTGTGAAGAGACTCAAAACAGGTAAGGGTCGGGTGAGGAAAAGGAAAGTTAGAACTCTGTATGTGAATTGTGATTGTGGACCAACCTGTTACTGATAGAAGCTTCTCAACGGTCTCTCCGGTTATAGGAACCAACCTTCACGTTTTTACCACACACCTAAACTTTTGTTGACTATTTGTATTTGCCAATGACCACGGCAATAAAAAACAATTAAAGAAGAGACACAATGGTCAAGGCTTCTGGGTTATTCTGATGCTTGACGTCAGTCTTCCCGCTTTACAGTCCTATGATCTTCTCTGTCTTAAAAATGTACATGGTGGCCGTCACGACATATGAAAATTTCATAAATTGATTGTAATTTAAAATAATGCAATAATCAAATAAGAAACGTAATTCGTATTAGTTAGATCCAATCCTTCCCACATGGTCATGGTGATTAAATTATTACTTCAAATTTATGGATGTGTTTGGCCAAAAAGAGAAAACGCCTCCCCAGACGCCAGACCTGGCTATGTTGAGTTTCGTGTTCTATTTTATTACCTCAATAAAAAAAAGTCAAGCTTTTGAAACTTGAAAGCATGTCTTTACTTTTCCTATTTGTTTTATTTGAGAATACATTGATCATTTATTTCACATTGTTTTCGGTTGTAGACAGAGACAGGCTGTTCATAATCATAGTTGGATTCATCCTCCTTGGGCTTCACGCAAGCCACTTTATTTTCATTTTTTTCAAATCAACAAAAACGATGCTTCTCCGAAATAATTTTCTAACTCAAAATAAAATAATATAAAATAGTAGTGAATTGCAAGTAGTTTGTTTGGCATATAAAAGTTCTGAGAATATTCGAAAAGCAGGGTCCCACCTAATTATTTTATTTCCTTTTTGGTGTAAAAGGAGGTCCCAAATTGAAATCCAAGAAAATAGGAAGCGGCATACTCACAAATCAACCATTAGTTTAGTTGAGACTATAGGCGGCGGTCGCACATCGCTCCCCTGTCGCCGCACTTCTTTTCTATTGTCTCGTGGTTTTCTAACATTAACCCCATAATATAGGGATCGTATTCACATTTATAAACCCACTCCATTCCCCTCATCTGCCTTCCCAGTTTCCTCCGTCCTTCTCCTTCTTGCTTCTCAAGTTTTCCCTTGGGGCGGGGCATAGTTTCTGGGTTCCTCTATCCTCTCTTGCCCTGCTCATCTCTGTGTCTCTTCGAAACATGGCTGGCTCCAAATGGATCAGGCCTGAGGTATTTCTATCTTTCCTTTTCATCTCTTGTAGTTTTAGTTTTCCAGAGAGCGATAGAAATACAAATACAAATACCATTTGACATGCCAACTTGTTGCTATCAAGATTCCATGGATCCATTATTAGCATCTGTTGTGAGGTCTGATCTGGGCTTGTCTTCATCTTTTCCCACTTTGTTATTGTTGACAATAGATGTTTTGTTTCAAGTGCCAACCAGGGATTATTCTGTAAATTCTGCTTTTTTAACAGAAAAATAAAATCTTGGCTTCTGATTGTTCGCAAGCAATCAGACAATAATGGATATCAGTCATGATTCCTTTTTTAGTAGTCATAAATTATGCGTATCATTTATTTGATTTATTGTGTTTTGGTATTCTGATGAGCCACAAGCTCGTATAAATAGTGAAATGATAGTAGACAACTCTTCTGATCAATAAGCTCACAGAAGGCAAATCTTCACTGCTTGTGCATCCAGTATTTGCATATCCATTCTGAGCTTTTATGTTGCAATACCAAATTTCCTAAATGCGTCCTGTTTCTTGTCATGTAAATAGGTATACCCGCTTTTTGCTGCAGTAGGTGTGGCTGTTGGGATCTGCGGTATGCAACTTGTTAGGAATATCTGCTTCAATCCTGAAGTCAGGTATATATCTTTCATGTTCTCTCCTTTTGCCTCCATCCTTGTTGTTTTGGACTGCTTGTGATATATTCATAGTTAGGTGCAATAGTTTTCTATCCAGACTTAATATTTTGTGTTATACATTTCTGGATCTATTCTTAGATTATGTATGGGAACTTGTTTTGGCTCTTTCCTGAATAGACTGTAGATATCTGAGTCTATCATAAATTAATAAGAAAAGAGGTTAGTAATATCTGGGTCTGATAATTTAGAAGCAAATATAGAGAAGTCTGTTTGTCCTCTATAAGAAGTTAATTTGATTTTGATTTCAGGGTAACCAAAGAAAATAGAACTGCAGGAGTGCTTGAGAACTTTGCAGAGGGTGAGAAATATGCAGAACATGGCCTGAGGAAGTTTGTCCGCAACAAGACCCCTCAGATCATGCCGTCCATCAATAAGTTCTTCTCTGATCCAAACTGAAACAGATGCCAAAAAGTTTTCTCCGTGCTAGAAATTGATACCTGGAGACTTGTTTTCGGCTTTTAGATTTTCTGAATTAAGAAATAGGACTACCGAATTTACTTTTTCAGATAAAGGATATCTGGATTGTGTATTACAGTCTCCAATTTGATGGATGATAACTGATTTATTGAATAATAAACTTCTATACTTTACGTGCGTTGTGGACTAAAATGGAAGACTTTGTTTTCTTCTTTGTCAAAAAATGTAAGAACTGTAAGTTGCTTTGGTTTGTCAAAGGTAATTTTCCAGTTTTTTCGCTTTAATTGACGCTTGATAAAATGTAATGTTGAGTTTTATTATGATAAAAAAAATTAATGCTGCTCAGTGTTATAAATAATTTATCTAAAACTGATTATTATGCCTGAAATTATTACCTTGTACTAATTTTATTTTTAAACTTTATGATTTGTTACTTTATATGCTAAACAAATATATGAATTTTTTTTTTTCTTTAAATACTTTTTTCTAGTTGTCTTCAAGAACGTTTCATTAATTTTAAATAGGGTAATTTTCTGAATAGCCTTTGCTTTGACTTGCATCATCTAGTGATATAGACTCTGGAGCAGTGTACTCATCTCCTGCAAGAATTCCGCATTCCCGTTGGTCAGGTAACTTACATGTTTCACGTGGATTTGTTGGCAAAGAGTGATTGTTCTGATTTTTATGAGTACTTTGTGTTTGTCCAATTCAACAGACTATGGACATTAAAGACATTCTTGGATTGAACGCTGTTAGGAATCAAATGAATGAGATTAAGAAATCTTTATGTTCTGCATTTGCAATTGAATATCCTAGAAAGGGCCAAGTTAATTGCATTTGCAATTGAATATCCTAGAAGGCTAAGTTAAAACCTTGCCGATGACTATATTATGCTTTGCTTTGCTTTGTTTTGTTGAATCAAATGTGGAAGCCCTCGTTTTACCTATCTATGTTAAAATGTCACAGGAGTTAATTTCTACATCTCATTCACTCTACGCTGTAATAAAGAAATGAGAACACCAGTGAGTGGTTAATCACTCAGCTCTGCTTGAAAAGCACACAAACCAAAATCCTTATTGCAGGGAATTTAACATACCAGTCTCATTCGTTTTAGCCGAATATGAGATTGGCTGTTGAAAAGAATGAATATAAAACAGCAGAAGAGGGTGTGTTGATGCCTGCAGGGCTCTTAGGTTCAGAAATGTGAGGCAGGAAAGGATTTTTCATTAACAATTTTGAATGAAATCAGTTTAGAGAATTACGGAGACTAGTAACAGTCACATACTCCTCCCGTTTCAAATTATCTGTTGTTTAAGGTAATGACATAAGAATTAAGAAAGTTATTAAACAGCCTCAATTCTAGTAAAAAATAATTGTACTTGACTAAATTATCCTTATTAAAATTAATTTAAAATATTGTTACTATTCTTTTGAAAATAACAATAAATAATGGTAATATTAGAAAAATAATAATTCATACTTTATTGATAATATAAAATTACAGATAATTTGAAACAAAATAAAAGTTTTAAAATAACAAATAATTTGAAACGGAAAGAGTAGTTTAAAAAAAATAATAGTTAAAAAATCTATCAAGATTGTGACACAAGAATAGGAATTAAGACTTGTATCAAGGTCAGCATTCTTAATCTATATTGACGTATTCATCTTTAGTTGACTAATGTAATCAGTCAGGATTTCTTGAGCTACTTTCTATCGCCAGAACTACAGCTGCTTAGTAAGCTACCACCTCGGGCCTCACACTACACTATGTACGGTAAGTTTGGTTTTGTGACTTCTTACAGAACTTCTGCCTGTCTTCATTCTGTATATTGGCAATTACTTTGGGATGATCTCCTCAAAAATTCTGACACCAGCTTTGAGAATGATGAAGAAGTGTTCTGTAGCAATTGAGCTGGGTGATCAAACTCCGCAATCCTTCCTGCATAAATCAGAATATTAGCACTAATGAGACAACATTATATACCAGCATTAGGATATACATGTTTAGCTAGGTTTCATTATCACTAATATTATGGTTGCACATAATGAAGCTCACAATGAATCTGCACATACCTTCGTCAAGGACCAAAACAAAGTCATTATCAATAACTGTAGGAATCCTATGTGCTACTGTAATGACTGTGCATCCGCTTGTCTCCTCTCTAATAGTCTTTTGAATTAAATTATCAGTTGCCGTATCAATGGATGCAGTTGCCTCATCCAGGACCAAAATTTTTCTTTTCTTCAATAGCAGTCTGGCAAGGCAAACAAGCTGCCTTTGTCCAACACTCCAATTTTCTCCATTCTCGGCCACTGCAACATTGTGCAAATTCCATCATTTTCAAACCAATAATAGTATAAAAAATATTAATAGTAATAATAAAAAAATAGAACTCGGGGGAGAGAGGAGCGGTTACAGACACAGACATACTTTCGCACGATATCTTTTCAATATATAGTTATACCTGGTGAATCAAGAAGCCTTGCATCCTTACTTACTATTTCAGCCAGATGGCACTTCCTGAGAACCTGAAAAGTCAAGTCCTTTTAAGTACTGAGATAAATATTTGGCATTTTCAAGAAAAAGTTGTTCTATTGCTAACCTCCCAAAGTTCGTGATCTGAATGTTGTCCCAGAGGATCCAAGTTATTCCTTACGGTACCCTGAAACAAGGTTGGGTCTTGAGGAATTATACCAAGCCTAGATCTTAAATCCTGCAGACCAATCTTGCAAATATCTACTCTATCGATAAATATCCATCCTACTGAAGGTTCCACCACTCGAAAGAGAGCTTGTACTAAAGTAGATTTTCCACTCCCTGTCCTGCCTACAACTCCAATTTTCTTTTGTCCAGGGAAGGTGCAGGTGACACCATTGAGAACCATAGGAGCTGCAGGATCATACTGTATATGAAGGTTAAGGAGTTCAATTTTTCCCTCTCTTGGCCACTCTGGCTCAGGCCTACAATCTTGAATTATTAATGGCGCTTCACTTGGTATATTAGTGAACTGCAGTATTCTCTCAACTGATATCATTTTGTTCTCGACATTGCAAAGGTTCCATATCACCCAAGCCTGAAGAACACTCAAGTTCAAACCATAAGTAGCTACCAAACCTGCCAAGCCTGAAAATCAGAGGAAGCAAATTATTATTAAAAACAGAAAATCAAGATTTTTATTGAAAACAACATCAGAATAAAATACTTAGTAGAGTAAGTTACACTGTGTAACCAAGGTTAATTGTTGCTTTTATGCTTTATTAGGCATTATTTATCAAGTAGGAACTAGAGTTAGATACCAGAGTAATTTTCAGAGACTTGTGAGGAAAAGTTGCCACAGATATCAATCATTAAGTATCCTAACTATATATGGGAATGATGCCATCATAGTCACAGCTAGAAAAATCAAATATAAATGAGGTACATGTCTTCAAATTGTTTTTGTTGGTAATGAAGACTTTCACATAATATGTGGCCCAAGGTTAAACATAAACTACATGTTAATGTCCTCCGGAAGAGTTAATTATTCTGATAACAGATTGTTTCTCCCATACATGAAACTACTGTAAATTCTAAATAGATGAAGGCGAAGGAGGAGCTTACTGGGATCAATGGCGGACCTTGGCAGAGTAACCAGGATGATGAGAACAAAAAAGAAGACCAAGTTAAAGAGAAAATTTATTCGGAGAGACAACCATTCCATGGTGGCATAATTGTGAAAAGCTATACGAGAATAATCATCAACTAGAGCCATAATTTTCGTCAAAAATCTTTGCTCTTGATTGAAACAACGGATCGTGGCAGCCCCAGCAATTGATTCCGAGAAGTGATGCAAGATTGGAGCTTTTCGAATCCCTACCATCCTGGCTAATTCTCTGGCAGTAGTGATGTAATAAGCCTGTAAATATACACAATTCCTTCATCAAGAATATTAGATTGAGTCATGTAAGAGTGAGATCATGTGAAACTTCATGACTAATGAACTGACCTATAATTATTCAGTTCATGCTTTTGAGCATCTTGACTAGAAAAGAATATGATTTAATTAGGTTGCATAATCAAATATTAATAGCTCTTACTTGATACCAGATGGAGATCACAAGCACGACAAGAAAGAGAAGAATGACTGGCCAAGCAACCTGGGACATTAAGATGATGATACTCAATAACTGGATAAGTGCAAATACAAGTCCAGCTAATCTGAATGGTATATCTGTGTCTACTGTACTTTGATCCGTTGAAGACTGTAATCATGAATAAGAGCAATGTTAAAAAAAATTTGAGGAGAACTGATATACATTGAAAGAAAGCAATAATCTATCAACTTGAGAATAACAAAGAAACTGACCCTATTTAGGATTCGGCTTGAAGGTGTGGTGTCAAAAAATGAAACAGGCGCCCTGAATACTGATGTAATCATTTCATGGAAAAGACGCTGAGCTGTCTCCACTGCAACTGCTGCCATTAAAACAGCCCTTCCCAGTATGAAGAAGGAGCTGCCACCAGATAGTAGAATAAATGTCCCTATAAGCTGCCCTTTGCTGATGCCTCTCTGTTCTGTAGCCCAAGCAATCCAATAATTGCTTCCCATCTGCATTCCTTGAAAGAGAATTTGGCAGAGAAGAATAACTGGAATAAATGCGCCTTTATAAGCATATGTCACAAAGGTTGAGTAAACACTCCAATTAACTCGACCGGTCTCTGCTTCCTCTTCTTTGGTTCTCTCCAAATTCTTCTGGTCCTCGAGGGTCATATTACGATTTTCTTCAGCAACTTCAATTTGATTTATTTGACAGGGTTTACAGCTACTGGGAATATCTTCTTCGCACGGATTAATTTGGTTTATTGTTTCGTTATGAGCAGCCATTTGTTCAACAAGTTCACAACTGGGGCATGCGATCAGATTTTTATACTTTCCCGACCCAACTATTTTTCCATCTTTCATTACCTACCCAAAAAGTATATTAATGATGACAGGTCAGACACTTGTAAAGATTTCTTCAGGGAAATACAAGTGTTCAGTAACTTACTAAGATAAGATCTGCGGCTTCCAAAAATTCCAGTTGATGGGTAGCATAAACAACCGTTTTCTCAGATAGAAGTTGCATGAGACATTTCTGCACAGCATTCCACATTTCGGTGAAGTCCATTGAGAGTTACGAATAAGAAACCAATTAGTGCTTGAATAAAAAAACAAGCTGAATAATCATAAGTATCACTTACCTTAAACAAATGGGTTCCAGTATGCGCATCAACAGCACTGAAAGGATCGTCTAGGAAATAGATATCCGAATCATTGTAAACAGCTCTTGCCAGTTGAACTCTCTGTTTTTGGCCCCCACTTAAGTTTATGCCTCTCTCCCCCAGCGTGGTCAAGTCTCCATCTACCCACATGTTGATATCCTGGTGCAAAGCACAGCATTCCAAAACATTCTCATAGAAGTCCTTATTCATTTGGTTGCCAAACAATATATTTTCTCTTACAGTCCCAGACTGAATCCAGGGACTTTGGGGTACATAACTTCTAGTTCCGCAGACTTTGATCCCTGCCCCAGAAATCCTTGGAATCTCACCAAGCATGCAGCAGAGTAGGCTTGATTTGCCAGAGCCCACAGATCCGCAAACTGCTACCTTGTGACCTTTCTTTATCTTTAACCTTCTTGTAATTTGAATTGTTGGTTTCTTGTGGTTTTGATCATCCGTTTCCCATGAATATTCGCCTGCCTTGATTTCAATAGCAATTTCAGAAGATTTTAAATGCTTAGTCAAGAATTGCCTTTGATCCTCTTCTTTAATGAACTCCTGGATTCGATCAATGGATACTTTTGTTTGTGCTATCATGGAAATAAGCTCAGGTAGGTTGTAGATTGGTTCTTGTAAAATACGGAAAGTTGCTAAAGCAGAGAGGACTGTAGCTGCTGTTAATTCTGTTTTCACAATTATACAGACACCAAAAGTGACAGCAGAAACTAAAGTTGGAGATGTCCAGAATAGAAAGGTCACTGCTGAGCATGTATAGAGGTATTTCTGAAGCCAGCTAGTCTCAGTTTCCCTAAGTTGGAGGAGTTTCTTCAAGAATGTAGATTCCCAGGAATGCAATTTCAAAATTCGGATGTTCTTCAATGTCTCTGAAGTCACTTTGATTCTTGAATCCTTAGCTTCCATGATCTTAGAGTGGAGACTTTCTTGCATATTGGCCATAGGTGTGTTGCAAACCATAACCAAAACAGTTACAGCAAGTGCAGCAATAGAAGGCATCGAACCTAAATTTCTATATAAGATGACCAAGGCCAGAATGACCTGAACTGGAAGTAACCATACTCCATGAATATACCAGCAGAAGTCCCCAATTCTTTCAACATCCACATTAATCGAATTTATGATTTTACCATTTTTTGGTCCAGCACACTTGGTTGATAAGGACTTGCTATAAATCAGCACCATTAGAGCTGCACGCACTCGAATTCCTATTTGTTGAGCACCAAAATACCATTGTCTTTGAGTTAGTGACTCCACTGTCTTAGCGATGAAGAAAATGAATGCAAGAATTAGCCCATACTGGATGCTTGAATAATCAGAATTTCCCGATAAGAAATTCACGAAGTTTGTGATCAACAAGGGACCCATATAAGAGGCAATTGTGTTAAGTCCTACCCCAAATAAATAAGATAAATAAATTAGTAAGTGACTAAATGATGTATAGAAAAATATAAAATCTGCAGTGAAAAGTCATTCACTAGGCGTCGTCTAACAATAAAAAATTTAAATAATATGTGAGAGTTCATTAAGTTCCATACTTAGTCATGTGAAAAATAAATAAATAAAAACCGCAGCAGATAAAAGGTTTTGTGGAGTGAGAATAGATTAAAATTTACCTGCAAAAACTGCATTAAAAGTCAAGGATTTCCAGATAGAATGGGCAATAGCTTTCGTCAAGGAACCCGCCTCAAGTTTTTGTTTTCGAAGTGATTCTTCCAACATCGAAGAAGCATTCTCTGCTGTTTCAGATTGAGGAACCGAAGGAATATGAGCAAGTTCAAGTTTTTGAATCCGACCCCTCCTAAAAATGTGGTTCAGCCATTGGAATGTGAGTTGGCTCCATACTCCAGCTTTTGTGAAGGCCTTCTCATCTTCTCCTGATAAGGGTTCTACTTCTACGTCCTCTTGAAGTAGGAGTTGTTCCATATCATTGTATTTCCTTCCCCATATAGCGGGCAGAGCATTGAAACAAAGGAGTAACGATAAAGGGAAGGAAAGGAAATCAACTATGTTATCCTCTGACAGGAAAAACGATAAGGTCATGGATTTGAAATTTTTGATGAGTTTCAGGGTTATTGAGACTGAATCCAAGATAGTGGCGAAGAACCACCAAAGAACTAATACGAGGGGCCACCTTTTGTTCTCCTTGAGTATTCTCTTCATTGAATATACCAAAACTATGGTTGCTAAAACCCAAGTTAAAGCCAAGGAAACAGAGTAATAGGATATGATTTTTCGACTCTTATATTGATGAAAAGCGAAAGCCAAGGTCAAAACTGTAATAATAACATCGGAGGCAAGTGTGATTGAGGTGAAAACAGCAATTCGTTTGGGTACATGTTTCAAATATACAACACCGTTACGTTTGCTTTCTCTCAAACTGTCTACCAAAACCCATATCAATATCGCAATGAAGAATGCAGCATTGACTACTCCCAACAGAGTATCGATAATAGCCATGGTTGAAGTCTGTTCTACTGTTCTCTCAGTCAGTAAAGATACTAATGATTAAGAAGAAACAATGTCTTCATCAATTCCTTGAATAAAAACCACGAACACCCAATGGAGGTTAGCATACAGAAGACAGAATCAGAAAATAGGCAGAGTACGAATTTAACAACAAATAAATATAAAAAGCACAGGTATTGGAACTGGGTTTGAGTAAGAGATCAATACCTGTGGAAATATGAAGCAAGCACGTGGCTTTGATTGGGCTGGAGATAAAGGTAGAGGATGAAGAAGAGGAAGGAGTGGTGAACGGTGGACTGACTGAGCGGGTGTTGCAGCCTGCATTGGACGCTTATAAACTAAAGGCTCATGCTATGCTACATTTTGTATCATTATGTTTTTTTAATTTATTGTCCCAATTTTTTTTATTTTTTAATATTAATTAATTATTATTTAGATCTTGTTAATATAATTTATTCATATTTTTTTAATACTTATTATAAATTTTTTTTAAAATATATATAATATAAATAATAATTTATTAATATTAAAAAATAAAAAAAATAAAAAAATAATCCTACTGACACAAATTGTGACAGATAGAATTTGCCTCCAATCCATCCACATCATGGAAATCTCCGTTGTTGTTAACTCAATTCCTTTCAATTTCCTTACGAGATTACCACATAATATTCATTATTACAATATAATATATATTTTAAATGTTATCCCCAACTTGTTAGGAAATCATTTAAGATTGGCAGGTAATGATTATATAATTAATATACCTTTTAATTTTTTTAAAATAATAGTTTTTATTAAAAAAAGTATATTTAGGAGTATCTTTTTTAACGGGTACTGTGACGAGTCACGACAGTCGTCAAGACCATTATTAAAATGTAGTGTGGTAAAAGGATCAGAATCTTAACAGTCAAATTGGTTATATTTAACGTTATCGTATTATACACTCTGTCTTGTCTGTTTCTATCTCTTTCCCTGAATTCAAGCTGTAAATTCGAGCTCTAAAAATGTCTTCATTTATGTCTTCATTTATGGACATAACTCTCGTTTTCATTAGAGAGAGAGAAAAAAAGGTCACCTTGTTCCCAAATTGTTGTAGTTGACTTTTTTGGTACGTTGACTAATTGACTTTTACCATATGTTTACATATTCTTTTCAATACCTACCAAGACAAGCATAAAATAAATAAATCTTTTTTGATAAATAAATTAATTAAATTTACAAATAATATTACTTATAGCATACCTAATTTGGAAAATAAATAAAGAATTAATTATGGAGTTGGTCCATGTTTTTTCTAATTTGATAAGGATTCTTTTAAGTTACTTGGATAGCTTGTTTTTTATTTAATTATTTAAAAATTTTAATAATAAAAAATAAATTTTAAATTAAACAAATTCCAAAAAAATTACAAAATTTAGAATAGACAAATAATATATTAAAAAATAGAACTGATGGAATGGCCATTGCTATCATATTTTATACTCCAAGTATGATTTTTATTTTTAAAATTTAAAATTTAAAATTTTAATTATTTAATTATTGTTATATTTTTTATTTTAAGAAATAAATTTAAAAAATATATAAAAAAGTCTAAAGATTTTTTTAGTTTTTTTTGGTGCTTTTCTTATTTATTTTTTAATAGTTATGTTAAGAAACTTTTTTAATTTTTTTAAATTCTGTAACTCTATTTCTTAAAATAAAAAATATAATAAAAATAAAAATCCTAAATATATAGATACTCCAGTAGGGAAGAAAAACGCATTTCGTATTGGGGTAGCATATGGAATTGTGGAGGAAATGATGCCCATTTTCCAATAATTGAATTTAGAGAGAATTTGTTCACGAGCAAGCACCGTACGTACGCTAGTCTGTCTTTTTGTCAGGACTCCCTGTGATACAATATCCTTATCTAAGGTGAATGCTAGGAGTATTCTATACATTTTTATTTTTATTTTTATTTTTAATTATTTAATTAAATACATATCAACTCTTATAGTTTTGTAAAAAAATATTTCATCTTTTTGTTTCTAATATGAATAATATAATTTTTTATTTTTAATTAAATTTCTTCATCGTATTTTTCTTCTTTTGTAAACAAAAAGTTAAAACGTTATTAGTTCAATATATAAATATATTATTGTTCAAGTAAAATAATTATTTAATAAATTATTAAATTAAAAAAATAAAATAATGCATTTGTAATATAATTTTATTTGGTTATTTATAATAAAATAATATATATATATATATTATTTTATTGATAAATTTATGATGAAATAAAATTTTAAAAAATAATAACATTATTATTTAAATTAAAAATAAAGAAGAATAATGTTCTGGAATCTGCCAGTCTGGAATAGTTTTTACGATTTTATCCCGTCTAGGGTCTTCTCGGGTCTACCCACTCACGTGGTTTGTGCCGTGCCAATTAGGTCTAACCAAAATGGCCACCATTTTGTCTTTCGTTGTTGGTTCAATGGTTCTGTGGACACGTTTGTAAACTGTCTTTATCAACAAATCCCATGCTTAAGAAATACTTGTTTTTCCAAACTTCTGTATTATTGACTTGTCTGCACATTGAGGATAACCATTCCTTCAAATTAATTAAAAAAGCTTAATTAATTCATAACAATTTGCTTATTTAATTATTCAGTGTCTTGTTATAAAGGTTAAATATACATAATACACACTGATTGGGATAAGGATGTGACGGTGCGAGTGGGAGTGGGAGGCCCGGTGGGGACTGGAAGCATAGAGAATCGTCTGAGAGTGTTTGGAAGGAGAGAAAAAACAAAAGGGTGCCCAAACTCATGATTGCTTATGTGGCTGCACAAATCTGAAGTTCACCCAGAGTTATTTTTTAAAATTATTTTTCAATTGGTAAAAGGGTGAGGGGTTCCGCCATTATTGAAGCAGAGGCATAGCAGAATCAATCTGGGCATTGTATAAATTTATGTTTAACATATTCGGTCGGGTGATTTCACTAAAACAACGAAGCCTTTGGGATCGTGGAGGAGGAAAAACCTCGCTTTCCGCATAAACAAGCAACCGGCAGCAATGAACGGCGATGGAAGTCGACTGAAGAAGACATCTGTGATGATAGTGAGGAAAGTAGGAGAGGGACGAGAGGCGATGGAAGGGATATTGCAGTCGATATCTCCTTCTTCCTTTTCTCAAATTTACTTTTTATTAAAGTTGATTTTCTTCTTTTCAACTCACTTCTCATTCCAAAGTTGATTTGAATATCTAACAATGATCACAAGATATTTATTTTTAAATAAAATATATTTTCTCCAATCTTAAAAAGATTCCGACGAGGCTTATATTTATACACTTTTTTTATATATTTTTTATTTTATTATTATTAACTATTTTATATTAAATAAATAATGTAAGCTTACGTGTACATATATCAATTCTCATTTTACCGTAGGTGGCGTGTGGCTCCCACATGGTCCGTACTCCTTCACTATCTTCCTTCTGATGCGACATGTGTTGGTTGGACGTTCACGTGTGTCTGCCACCACCTTGCTCGCGGTTAATGTGTGCGCCTCTCTTCCGCTCCGCAATTTTTTCTATTATTATTTTTAATATTTTATTATATAATTTTTTAAAATTATAATTAAATCATTTATTTATAAATTAAATTATGTATAATAATAATATTTAATTTTTTAATACTATAATAATATTAAAGATATTTTTCTCTATCAAAACATTTCAATCTCAATTTCTTAACTCACATTCAATTTTGTAATTTTTTTAAATCAAATTTCAAATTTTGTTTGATTTGCCTTCAAGCAATCTCATTATTGAGTAGAAACAAAACAAGAAAACATTTGGGTGTTCAGATTACCTTAATAACCGACAAATGGTGATCATGCAACGTTCTATGTACCTTTTATTGTGATTACATGGAATTCGATGTGAGCCATTTTCGGAAAGTAATCATGCCACATTTAATGTATTACATAAATAGGTATTTTCCTTCAGAAAATCAACATTATTAACCTTTTAAAAATTTTAATTTATTAAAAAAAATTAACAGTACTGAGAAATGACTCTCTTTCATTTAGCTTAAGATGAAGGTTATTGACTATGGATGATGAGTCAAATGGAGAGCTCCAGACACAAGGGACGATGGGACCCAAAATGAGTGCTTGGTTTGGACATTAAGGAAAGATCGAAACGTGGAATTAATATTAGGAAGATGGCGTTAAGGTTAGCAAAGAATGAGGAAAGGGATGGTGTCATAGTGTCGACAGAATTGCGACGTGAGAGGGTGAGGAGAGGACCACGAGTATCATTAAATTCTGCGAGGTTTCCGCCCAGATTCAGGAATCTCTTGCACATCAAAACTTATTCCATCCAACCCAATTTCGTGGCAACTCAAGGAAACAATACATTCCTCTCTCCGAATACTATCAATGACATATGTTATATACAATGTTTATTATTATTATTTGTTTTTTTTTAATTTTAAAGAAGGTGATCTAATAAATTTAAGATTATAATAAAATCAAACGAACCGTATATGTTATATACAATACTCATCCTTATAATTATCATTTGCTTTTTTTTTTTGTAATTTTAAAGAGAATGATTCCATAAATTCATGAGGATAAATCAATTTTAATAGAATTAACAAATATCAATAGTATATGCTATATACAATGCCCATTATTATCATTTTCATTTGTTGTTTTTTTAATTTTAAAGTGGTGATCGATAAACTCATGAGGGTAGACCAATTTTAATATAATCAACGAATATGAACCTATATACAATGCCCATCATTATCATTATTATTTATTTATATTTTAATTCTAAAGGGGATGATCCGATAAATTCATGAAGGTAGACTAACTTTAATAGAATCAACGAATATCAACCGTATATGCTATATACAATGCCCATCATTATCCTTTTCATTTGTTTTTTTTTTTAATTTTAAAGGGGTGATCGATAAACTCATGAGGGTAGATCAACTTTAATATAATCAACGAATATGAACCTATATGAAATGCCCATCATTATCATGATCATTTATTTACTTTTTAATTCTAAAGGGGGTGATCCGATAAATTCATAAAGGTAGACTAACTTTAATAGAATCAACGAATATCAACCGTATATACTATATACAATGCCCATCATTATCATTTTCATTTGTTTTTTTTTAATTTTAAATGGGTGATCGATAAACTCATGAAGGTATACCAACTTTAATAGAATCAACGAATATGAACCTATATACAATGCCCATCATTATCATTATTATTTATTTACTTTTTAATTCTAAAGGGGGTGATCCGATAAATTCATGAAGGTAGACTAACTTTAATAGAATCAACGAATATCAACCGTATATACTATATACAATGCCCATCATTATCATTTTCA
>JASKGM010000007.1:9002555-9018313 GCA_034509205.1 Ceratonia siliqua
CTCTCTCTCTCTCTCTCTCTCTCTCTCTCTCTCTCTCTCTCTCTCTATATATATATATATATATATATATATATATTTTTTTTTTTTCCTTAACTAGAAGAAAAATAATGAAACTTACAGTGTTATAATATATAGTGTCCCTTGACTTACTCTATATACATCCTTGAAAGATATTGACTATTTAACCTTATCTTCTATCCATGGATTATGAAACTAAATACTGTGTTGTTCCATGCAAGTGGATCAGCAAACGTGAAGATGTATATCTTGTTGTGAAGTCATTTGCAGCAAGGGGGGAATGGGTGAGTGCTGAAGCCAAAAGCTTTGTTCAAATTCTGGTAAGACAATTTCTATGTCATTTTTTAATAATACTTTTGGGAGAATTTGTCTAGGAAATCAACTCCATCAATTTGTTTGCTATTTATGTTTTGGTAAAGTGAATGAAGCATTTGTTAATATGTTATCCATGGAAAATGTAAAATCCCGATGTTGATTCTTACCTAATCAGTGACAGGTGAGAGACTTCGAGCGAAATGGTTTGAACCTCACTGCAACCAAGAGAGAAGAGTTACTGCATCTAAGGGCTCAGATTGATGAGTTAAGCTTAAGATATATCCAAAATCTTAGTGATGATAGCACTTTTCTTCTCTTCAATGAGGCAGAGTTAGCTGGATTGCCTCCAGAGTATCTCAAGGTTTAGTATGCTTTTCCTTTTTTTTAGTTTTGTTTCTAACAAACCTTCTTTTAACTGACTTAATAAGTTTAGACATGTTTCCAAAAAATTTTCTTTCCCTTTGTGCTTCTTAGCCCAAGTCTTAGTCAATTAATGGGTGAATTTATAATGAACGTTTGAAATTATGGCTTATATAATTTGTTATAATTTTTCTTTTTTTGTCTTGTATTAAATCCTCATTTTTTTAGTCAAAATATTATTATTTTTTTTAAATTTATTTTGTGGGCTTGGGATATTTGCCTCTCTCTTGAACCATGAATTCCTAAGTGGTAGGTCACATACCACAAGTCTCTTTCCTCATGGGAGTAAGAGATTCCCTTTGCTTAACCTTTATTTTACCATCTAAACAATCAAGAAAAGTTATATCCAATATTCCTATGTTTTTGCTTCTTAGTTCTTGCACATCTAAACAAGAAGGTGAGTACCTTCAAATTTCCTCTTTTTCTCTGCGAAAACCATCCTCTGTAACTACTTTTATGAATAAATGATGAAAAACTGAAGGAGGCGTTATTTGATAAAAAGAAAAAAAATAGTTTCAACATAAATATATGCAATGTGTATATATACACACAGAGACACAAATATTTGATAGAAAAAGAAATTTTATTAAAAGAGAGAAGATTACAAGTATGAAGACTAAGATTTGCTACAAAAAAAGAGCAAAAAAAAGGAAAAGAACAAAGAAAATAGAACAACAAAAGAATCAAGAAACCAACAAAAGTGCCCAATCTCTTTGCAATATTAAACAGAGACACCCCTTGAAGAAACCAGAAGACCACCGAAAGGGAAGCCATAAACACTAACCTATCCAACACTAATTTTAAAGGCAATGGGACACCATCAAAATGCAAGCATTCCTCTTCAACCGAACACACTAAAGCACTGCAAAGACTTCACAATACCACAGAATTTTCATCTCCTTATTCTTACCAGACTTTTGTACCTTGTCAAGAGAAATTGCTTCAAGGTCAGAGGGTACACCCATTATTCACCAAGGACTCTAAACAACTTATTCCATAAAAAGACAGCTGGCAGCCACCAGACAATGCAAAAATTAATGTGCAGCTGATTAAAAATTAAACATAAACATAATACATATATCTGGAGAAAAAGCTGTATTTGGCTTGTGGACCTGCAACATGTCATTAGTATTATATTTATTGCTATTGAGTATTGCTGTTTAAACAAACGACATGACCTTCGAAGGAGCTTTAGGTTTCCAAATGGGCTTGTTAAGAAGAAATCTATACCTATTAAGAGAATGAGTAAGAAATTGAAAAATATTAATCATAGGAATAAAACACTTGAACAATTAAGGTTCCAAATTCTCTTCTCTGGAATGGAAGAAAAATGTGTATTTTTTTATTAAAAATTTCTCATTAAGATTTCTAATCTTAACAGAATGGAAATTTCAAGAAACATGTGAACCCTTGATAATTAGAGCAATATGCAAAGAGGAAAGATTATAGAGGTGAGGAAAGCCCTCCATAAAAGAAATATTCCCTACTCAGGTATCCAACAAAATCTGATGTGAAGCCTATCTCCCAATCTTAAATAAACATGTGGTATTAAAGTATCATAGCCTTGAGAGATAAATTTCCAAGAGCTAGCATGAGTTGCACCAAATGTTGAATTGGCAGCCCACATATTTTGATGTAAACATGGATAAAATTTATATGGATATTTGATTTAACTCTAATCAAGCCCTAATACATGCAGTTTTTATGGAGGCTCATTACTGCTTGGGTTCTGGATTGCCTTAAAAAATTCAACCTTTCTGTATATATTATTATGTTGTTGGAACTTGGAGTAAATGTATTCCTCCACAGGTTTTAGATAAATCTGAAAAAGGAAAACTGAAGATCTGCTTGAGAAGTCATCACGTTGCAGCTGTACTTGAACTTTGCAAGGTATGGCACTTGAGATATTAACATATGGTTGTATATTTATTAGCCAACCAGGTGCTATATTATGGTAGGGGACTAAATTGGTTCTTGCACCCCTTGTACAACAACAATGCAAGTGAAATTTCATGTATCTTATGTTTAATATGTTGGTATTCTGGTCATCGTAATGGTTTGCTATTTGGAATTGGTAAAATGACTAGATTACTGTTATTTTCCATGGGAATTTTGACTTGAAAAAGATATACAGTTATAAACAAGACTGTCTACCCAAAAGTGGATACAGACTATTAACTATTGTGTCAAACTTTACTTTGCAGGAAGAGTTGTTGTGCTTTGCTTGACAATGAATTGATTTTTAACTTTATAAATAATTTACACAATGATTATTATTCTTAATTTCTTGTGTAGGACATGATGAAAACATGATCTGTAATTTTATATTGAGTATGTGAAGGTAGGAACTACAAGGCGGATTGTAGCAGGAGCATATGGGAAGAGATGTGGAGAACTCAATCTTTCTCTTTTGGAAAGTCTGGTAATTTTCATTGATGACATTACTCATTAAGGACTTCACTTTCTCCTATCAAGTATGAGCTAACTGTGAACCATGAACTGAGAAATGATTACTTATTAGTTATAGTAATTTGATCAGAAACTGGCTTTGTAGTAGGTCATTGGTATGTAAGCAACTTCATGCTATTGTACTTAAACTACCAATATGAGTTCGGTAATGGGACTAACAAATCAGTAGCTGGCTCTGTAGTGGTCATTGATATGTAAACAACTTTTTGTTATTTTACTTAAACTACCAATAAGACTTTGGTAATGTGACTAATAAGGGTCTTTATGTAATTTTGTAATTCTATATATGAGCTAATTCAAACAACTCATTCATGATTGTTAAGAAAATTGAATTCTTTGGATTTTACGGTGTAAATTTGAATTGTCAACTCCTAGATCGGTTCTTTTGCTTGAGTTTGAATTGTTTATGGGTGTTATTTGAGCATTTTTAAGCATATGGCTTTATATGATTTTTTATTCTATGTTGTAGTCATGTTTCTTGCATTTTCATTATGTTACATTCATATAAACTTGTATATTCTTTTGGCATGATTCAGGTGCAACAGCGCCATAAATATGCTCGTTTACTTGGCTATTCAAACTATGCAGAATATGTCATTGATATTAGGATGGCAAAGACACCTATAAAGGTTTGTAAATTTGTTATAGAGATGCTGTAATAAGTTACACTTAGAGGGTTATAAGCCATGTTTCTACTGGAAAATATTTTATGATTAATTTCATAATAATTTTGTCAGAATTACTAGACAATTAAGTGATTAACTAGATTAATTTGTATTGCATCACTTTTTGGGTTGCCCAGTTTTTCATCTAGGCTTGTGTTTTTTTTATATTGTGTTTATTAGAGATAATTTAGTGGGGAAAGAAGGGAGTAAAAATAAACAATGCATCTATCATGCCATCAAACTTGTCCAAATACATTTCTTATTCTTACTTCTCTCTCTACTCTTCTTTTCATTCCTACCTGATACACTTCTTAGATGAATAGATAGCAGCATATGCAGCTATGCTGAAGTAGAAAATAATAAATATTGAGAGTGTAACTTGCTAATGACAGACATTTGTGTCATCTATGATATCAATGAAGCCTCAATTCATCGATGTAGTCATCTTTCTTTGGAGGCTAGTGTATTAACCCTATTAGCAAGGATCAATACTAATTAAAACAGTAACTAAGATACAAATATGAGAGTTTTGTATAATAAAGTACCTTTCTAAAAATTAAAAAAAAAATTGTTTCTAGTCCCTTCTACAAAAGAAGTATCAAACTGTCAATGATTGAGAGTGAAGCATCTATATATGATACAACTATGATATAGTGGTGTGATAAATTCTCCCTCGTTGTATTCTATTTTAGTTTGATTACAAATGATTGCAATGTGGGACATCTCTAATTCCAAAGAAAAAAACAATGCTTGACAAACTGTTTAGCTGAGACTCGACTAGTAATTGTTGGGCCATCTTCTCAGGAAAATGTAATGAGAATTGAAGACATTGTGTTGTTGGTGTGCCATAGGCTTAATGTAATTAACAGTTGAAGATATTTTTTTTTCTTTACTTCTCACATGAAGCTAATTTCTATTTCTGGGTCTTTTCTGAATTTTATTAAGGTGTTTGAGTTCCTAGAGGACATATCATCCAGTTTAACTGACTTGGCCATGAAGGAACTTGATATGTTGAAAAATATGAAGGTTTGTACAAGTGTGGCATTTGTTATCTTCTGTAATTTATACACTCTGTTTACAAATTTATTGTGGTATCAGAGGAAAGAGGAAGGAGATTTTCCATTTGGAATTGAGGATCTATTGTATTATGTAAAACGGGTAGAAGAGCAGAGTTATGATCTGGACTTTGGCGAGCTCAAGCAGTACTTTCCAATTAGTTTAGTTCTATCTGGAATCTTCAAAATTGTCCAAGATATATTTGGTAAGTTTATATCTGACAATTTGTTTTTGCCTTGTTATCTTTTCTTGCCCTGAGTCCTGAGTCCTGACCATCAGATATTCAGTTAATGTGTTAATTACTTGTTTATGTAGTACAATGTACATTGATTCTCATTCTTGTTATTTCCCACGCAGGTTTAAGGTTTGAGGAAATTGCAGGTGCTGAGGTTTGGCATAGTGATGTTCGTGTTTTCTCAGTACTTGATTTAGGATCTGGTGAACTCTTGGGTTATTGCTACCTTGATTTGTACTCAAGGTTCAATTTTTTGACTACCTGATTTTCTAGTGCTTCGGTAACTTTTTTTGCCAGTGAAAGTTTTGGAAAATTGGGTTTAAATTGTTTATTTTAACAGGGAAGGAAAATATGGTCATACTTGTGTGGTGGCTCTCCAAAACAGTGCAGTAACAATCAGTGGGGCACATCAGGTTATTTTTAAATCAATGATAGTTTTTGTATTCTTCTGACTGTAAGCACCATTTCCTGTGTAACGAATTATGCCTTATCCCTGTGTCACTACTTTCACTGGTTTCATGATAACTAAACACGACAATCAGAAGCTGAAGCATTGGTCTGCTGTCTCAAACCCTACTGAGATCTCAATTAAATATGCAATTCTCATTTGCCTTGTTCTAAAAATCTTTTATTTGAGAAAATCCTGTCTGTGGACCTTTTTATGCATGGGTGATTATATGCATGTGATGCATTTAGGTTTTTGTTATTTTGTTTTCAATCCTTATAATTACACTAACATGTTTGTCGTCCACATTTGTTGCATGCGAGACCCAGGTTTGCATTATTTATTGATTTTAAAACTTTGAATATTTACAATTGTATGGATAATATTATTACCTCTGTCTCTTTTAAATGTCCCTCTGTCACTTTTCTCTGTGTGTAGATACCAGTTGCATTACTGATATCTCAGTGTCAAAAGGATGTTGGCAGTAATTCTGGGTTATTGCGATTTTCTGAAGTAGTCAGTCTTTTCCATGAGTTTGGCCATGTGGTATGTTTGCTTTCATCTTGATGGTTTCCTATTCTGAATTATATTTACATTTACCATGGGTAGCTTTACAATTCTTATGATTGACTTGTTTGGATTTGGGAAAATGGGAAGAAAATGGGAAATTGATGAATAGAAGGCATCCTATTCTGGGCATTTTAACATTTTGCTTTTCCTTTTCTTTGTTGTAACTCAAGCTGAGAGCAGCTTACTTAGTATTGTGGTTCATTTATGTAATAAATGCTGTATTCAAATAACATCTTTCTTCTTTATCACTTTTTCACTAGTATAGAGAAACTTTCTATGAAATGGTGGTTTGGAGTTGGACTCTTACAAAATATAGCTAGAGCACAATATATTCCTTTTACGACATCGCACAATAGAAGTTGAATTTTGTTGTGCTGCTTGATTAATTGAGTTGTATATTTTGCTTTTGACAATCTAATGTGCTTAACTCATAGTTATTAGTCTTTCTCTCAACGGCTTGAATTTTGTTTTAGAAGTATGTTGCTGCAGAAAGTGAGAGGTTGTGATCATACTTTAAGTTTGTTTGCACATGTTTTTTCTTTTCTTATGAATTCTTTTCCAAATAAACTGTTAGGTTCAACAAATCTGCAACCGTGCATCATTTGCTAGATTTTCTGGGTTACGTGTTGATCCTGACTTTGTGGAGATCCCTGCTCAGGTGCTAGAAAACTGGTAATCTATCAATCAAACCTTCAATAATCATCAATCTGATTTCTGTTGACACAAATTCACTATTCATACTTGTGGAAAACTGTAGGTGTTATGAAAGCTTTTCTTTGAAGTTGATTTCTGGATTCCATCAGGTGAATTTTGATAACTTTTCCCTGCATAGTTTTCTAAAATCTTTTAAAACTTACATGGGTTGATTGTACCTTGATATATAGTCTCTCTCTCTCTCGGCCGCCCCAATCTGAAACGAGTGATAATAGTTGCAGATCACTTTGGAGTCATCCCATTCCCATTGTGCAGTGTGGCAGATTTTGATTTGTTCGTGTCTGGGGCCAGCTATACAAAATCAAAGTCTCTCACACTGCAGAGTCTAAATTGTATGACTCTGAAACAGTGGGAAACTATCGTTACTCATCTGAAATAGGTCTACTAAATACTTCTTCCGAACTACCATGAACTTGTTTTATTGATTTTATGACTTGCAGGACATTACAAAGCCCATAAAGGATGACATATGTAAATCAATTAAAAGATGGAGGAATTCCTTTTCTGCACTTAAATTGAAGCAAGAGATTCTTTACTGTATGTTATTTCATTTTTACATCCTCGAAATTGAACTTCATATTTACTATTATTATCTAATGCTTTTACTTGTATAATTGATGTTTATATTGAATATCTAGCACTCTGCTATGGAGTAATAATTGTACTCAGATGTGGAGCTGATTTTAGATGGTAGTTCATTGTCTTTTGCTATAGTGAGTATGAATGTATGATCATAGTAAAATGTAGTGAATCGTTCTTTTCTATTGGGATTGAATCCATTCAATTACTGTAAATTGAATGGCTTACTGGTGGAATTTTGAGGGGAGTGCTTTAAGTCTCTTTTTTTTCCCCTCAAAGAACTTAATACTTTTGTGAGTTCAAGAGTAGAACTGCCAAGACTACTTCATTGGTTAGAAAAGTTTCTTGACTTAGTGGTAAAATTCTTAAAATAAAATGTCATGGTGAAGGAATTGGATCTTATTGGTTCGTGGTGAGGTGTCTTGAGCCTCTTACTTTAATGGGGTTTGGCACTGAACTCACGTTTGGAAATATCTTAAACTATGAGGCCCTTGAGGTTGTATTTATATCGATAATACCCATACTTAGTGTTGTCCTAAGATGTTTTAGATTTCATATTACAGTGCCTTTGGATTTGCACTGTCAAAAATAGCTTGAGGACTAATATTTTGGGTACCTATGAGCTTTTAAAAAATTTAACTTATTTCTTGTCGCTTGTGATAAACGTGCATATCTTTGTATGTATGCTAGAATCTGAATGTTTTAGAAAGCTGTCCTGGTATCTATCCCAATGATGTGCTAGTGTGTGAGCAAAAATGTGAAGCAGTGTATAGTTGTAAGCTAGGCAAGCAAGTGGAACAATAATAAATATTGTTATTATTTAAAATCACTTTGGTTAAGTCCATGGTCAATTTAATTGCTTTGAATAGCATTTTCAACTACCGTTTAGGAGTCAGATGCTATTATTTTCTCAATTATTTTTTCTTTTCAGTAGGAATGGAACATGGTGTTGACAGAGAGAATTATAATCATTTTAATATAACTTACGTGGTTCTTGCTAACAGGTCTTTTTGACCAAATCATACATTCTGCGGATAATGTAGACATTCTAGAGTTATTCAAACATCTTCATCATAAGGTAAATGATTTTAATGGTATTTCCTGTATGTATTTCATTTTGTGAAATGAAAAGAGTGAAAGGAAGATCTTTATAAATTGTATTTCCCAGGTGATGTTAGGCTTGCCTGTGTTAGAAGGAAACAATCCAGCTTCATGTTTTCCATCGAGTGTTATAGGTTACGAGGCGGCTTGCTACAGTCGTATTTGGAGTGAGGTATGAATAACTCACTGCTTCATCTGATACTATTGTTAAATGTCATAATACTCAGGACTTGTGTATCAAATATTCAGGTTTTTGCTTCTGATATATTTGCCTCAAAGTTCTGCAATGATGTTTCAAACCAGCACGTTGGTATGCAATTCAGGAACAAGGTAACTAATGATTGTGGCTTTTTCCTTCCCCCAGAAATATATTTGATTGTTTGTTATTAGGTGTAAAATTGCCAGGCTGCTATCAGTTGGCTACCTAAGGCAAATCTCTTATATTGCTATTGTTAAAATATTGGCAGGTACTGGCCCCAGGGGGAGTAAAGGATTCTATTGAAGTGTTGTCAGACTTCCTAGGCAGAGAACCATCAATTCAAGCTTATATTGATGGCAAAGCCAGTTATATTTTGTAGGAAATTTAAGCAGTATTGTACTCATTTATTCTCCACTACTTTTAATTTGTTGGCGCATAGATTTGCCTGTTAATTGGGCTCTGAAAATGATCAGATGTTCTTGTGATTGTGTTGCAGTTAAAATATATCCTTGGGTCAATTATGAAGTTAGGATGGTTGCTCATCATCCTCCAATGGTTTTTATGTGGTCTCCTATTTTGGGTCTCAATATTCTTAGGCTGAGTCCTACTTCCGTATTTTTAATGAGGCAGCAACCTTATCCACTCAGCTGAAATAGAAAAAGGAAGATCCAAGGGTAAATTCTGTGGCATTTTTGGGGACAAGGTGATAATGTATTTATTTTTTGCACGCCATTTGAAAGTATTTTTTTTTCAAAGAGTTAATTTTATTTATATAGTACCAATCTTGTAAGATTATTTTTTTTTTGTAGAAATAAAATATCGGAACAGTCCTAAAATAAAATTTTAAAACTATTTTAGTGAAAGAATTTATGTTATGTCATTTTTTTTATTTTTTTTGTCTTGATTTTTTTATTTTTAACATTAATTAATTATTTTTTATATTATATATATTTTTAAATTTTTTTTATTTATGAATAAATAAATAAAATTATGAATGAATAGTAAAGAAATTTGATAAATATTTTAAACTTTTTTTAAAAATATATATAATATAAAAAATAATTAATTAAAGTCAAAAAAATAAAAAGAATTGAGATAAAAATAAAAAAAATGAAAAAACAGTATATTTAGAGTTAATTTTAAAACTGTAAAATTGTGTCTCCCTTTTTTTAAACATGATGATTTAGGCGTAGATTGCCCATTATGGTAAATCCGAAGTTTGTAAGATTCTCCCCGGCTGAGGTGAGACGGGGAAGAAAAAGGGAAAAATCTATAGACAAAAGGGGTTCCAAATAAAATGATTTGGGCCACTCTGATGCGATTCTTTCTGGTGGCAGAGCAGCACGTGTGCACAACCATTAGCCAAATACTACTTTTTTACTTTTACTTTTTCTTTTTTTAATCCCTTTAAACATTCCCTCCCATAATGAGCTGGATTATATTAGTTATATCATATATGCTCTAGGCTTAGGGGAATCATAGGATTGTGAACAGCCATGTAATAATGTTTTACATGATGGTGTTTTCCACCCAAATCCTGTTTTGTAATGTTTTACAATATATAAATATATTTATTCTTATCATTAAATATGATTGTATTTTTTATAAGTAATATTATTTGTATATTATTTTTTATATATTACTTTTAAAATTTTATTATTAATATATTATAAAAAAATTTATTATAATAATAAAAAAATATATAAATAATATAAAAATAATGTATAAATAACATTATTATTTTTTATATGCCGACGTTAACAGAGGAATCATAATATGAAATGGCACTCGGCTATTTTAAATTGAAGATGATTGCTTCTATACTTATTTAAAAATAATAATATTTATATATTATTATTTTTATATTATTTTTATATTTATTATTTTATTATAATTTATTACATATTACTATTTATTATTATTATTATTTTATGATATGTTAATAATTAAAAAAAAGTATAAAAAAATAATGTATGAGTATGTTTTGAGAATCCCAGTTCTGTTTTGGTTGTGCAAAACAGAGAAAACATAGAAAATAATATGTTAAAATGCATTCCTTCTACTTTTTCTCGCTTTTTTTTATAAAAAAAAAACTTGCATAAATAATAACAACATTCTTTTAGTCCTCTATTTTAATTTGTAACCCTTTTGATTTTTGCTAAAAAAAAATTTCTACCGTAAATTTTTTTTCTTTGAGATAGTTATAAAAATATACACATTTTTATTAAAAATTAAAAAAAATGCATTAATTTAACTCGATTTTAAATTTAAATTTAAATAAATTATTTATATATCTAAAATATATTAAGAACTTTTAAATTTATTTATTATTGATTATAAAAAAAAATTTGAAAATTATTCAGTATGTTATTATTTTTTTCTACATCAATATTATCATTAAAAAAATGAAAAAATGAAAAATTATAGTTTCATAATTTTTTTACAAAGAGTATTTCAGAGTTATAAATAATTAATTAAAATTAAATTTAAAATTAAATTAAGTTATAATATTTTTATGAATTAACGTAAGATTTAATCCCTATACCTAGTTAGTCTATATTTTGTTCTTGCAGTCGTGGCTACTTAGTTGGCAATCCCCTATCTATGTATTCTGATATTGTGTCCGTAGGAGTAGTTTGTGCAGTTTCGAAGAAAATGGTTGGGTTATCTCCCTAATTACAAAGCGATTCTGCTTAATAGAGTAAGTCTACTGTTCTGGTTCTTGGTTTTTGGTGAGATGCCCAAACCTTGAACTTCTGTTTGTAATTTATTCTATTCTAGAAATATCATTCAGTATCTTTCAGTCTCAAGTTCTGTGAATCTGTTATTGCTGGTTCGTTTTAAAATTCATTCAACTGTTACTGTTTGGGTTCTATTTGGTTTTCTTTAAACTTTCCTCCCTCCCTCCCCCCCTAGTCTTCAAGACTTCTTTATCACCAAGCTGCCACAAACAACCCAGAACCTCCATGAACCATAATTAAATGTGTATATATGAAATAAGATGTTGATTGGAAGCCTAGGAATGGTTGAAACAAATAAAACAAAAATACTAAAATGAAGTAAAAAGAAAAATGAGTTGTAAGAGATGATAAGCTGTAAATTACTACCAATTCATGTAAGCTCCAATTAAGCCTCGCTCACAGATTACGCCAAGACTCCATTGCCCACCAAGCTGTAAATAATTTGTCAGGAGAAATAACAGTAACCAATCAGTTCCAGACCTTCAATGATCCTTCCATCTATGAGAATAATACTCAACTTTGTGGGATTCCATTGCCCACCATTTAAGCATAGCACTTGGCTACACGGTGGAGTTCTGGGTTGCTTGTGGCAGCTTGGTGATAAAGAAGTCACACACACTTCTGACATAAAGAATTGTCATTTAAATTTTTTTTGTTAAATTCTAATTTAACTGTATTATTAAACAACGATATAAAATAAATTAATAAAAATAAAAATTAAAAGAACTTAATTGAATAAAATTAAATTATAAGAATTAAATTAATAATTAACTAAAATTATAAAGATGAAATTTTATATTAAATTTATTTTTTTAATTTTTAATAAACATCTACATATATTTTTATAATAAAAAAATAACTGTATAATTAAAATATTTAAAGAAAAAAAAGTAATTTATTTTAAAATTAATGTCAAATTTAATAAAAAAATAATATCCAATTCTTTCTATTTGGCCAATTAAATAACCCCAATTCTGCTTGATATCCATCTGCTCTGTTACGGTTTACTCAATTTACTTTGCCTCCATCACCAAAGAAAAATTGAAACAAAGTAGGCCGAACCCAGAACATAAAAATAAAAAGAGACTAATTTTTGTGAAATTCTGTTGAGTGCTGATTCTGCTGAAATACATAATAGAAGTATCACTCCCTTCTTTGTGCTTTTGCTAGCTAGAAAAGGTAGCTTCAAGGCCTTCACCCTCAACCCAGCCAAGTTCCCTTTCATTGACGTTCACAACGCGTGATGTGATGTGACCGATGATGACGTTTCGGCGTAAGCTCTGGCCAATGCTTTCTGGTGCACTTCGTCTCGTCTCTATTTTCCGCTGACTTGACCATCAAGTGGCCAACAAATGGATCGAAAAATCAGAGAAGAATGATTGAATCAGGGGAAATTTTTAATCTTTAATAGTACTGAAAAAAATTCCGGGTCAACAAACAACAACGAGGAAGATACCAAAACCGTGTTTGTTCTGTGTATAATACGAGTATACGACCCTATAATTTCTTCATGTTTTTATTATGTTATTCTTTTGGGTATTTTTTTGGCACATATTCTGAGTTATCTAGATGCCTGCATGTGCTTTCCCGGTTTTTCCTCCATTTTTTTAATTTTTTTCTTGGGTTATATTTTATTCTTTACAGATAGTTCAAAATTATCTTTTGGTTTCCAGGAAACAAAAAACAGGAAGGGAAATCTGCGGAACATTCTTCGTCTTCCTCTCGCGTTTCAAGTCGGAAAAACGGAGAAGATTGAGTTTCTGAATTCTGAACATCGTGAAGATTATTGCTGCTGTTTGTTTGTCTGCAGTGGCTTTCCACATCCGTGTTACGGAATCCAGTGCAAAGGTTCAGTCTTTTCTGACCAATTATCTTTTCAATTCGTTGGGAAAGCTGTATTTGTATGAGGGTTTTCAGTGAATGAGATTGGAGACTTGAGGATTAGGTCTGATCCATGGATAGAGAAGTGGGTTTCATTCTGCTCTCCAGATGAGCTGGGGGTTTCTTCTATCCACCTTTTTTTTTGTCTATAAGGGACATGCGTACAATTTGTGTGTCTGGTAGGTTCAGTTCATGAATTTTTGTCATTGAGGCTGGTTAGGTGATTCTTTGTTTATTCCGGTACAAGGGAAGAAGACGTGTCGAGCAAAACTTTAAGGGATCGGTATTTTAGATTTCTAGCGGGTGTTAATTCTATGAATTATGTTCAAACAGATTCTTAGTAAGCTTCCTCGAAAGTCATCTAAAGCTTCTGAGTATCGTGAACAAGGTGGAAGTGGAAGCCATGCAGTTTATTCAAATGCTTCATCCACCTCGCGAAGCAGTGATCATGGGAGCAGTAAGTCCGGAAATTCTTCTGTGTCGCAAGCCCATTACTCTGCTTTAGATGCGGGACAGTATCATGGTAGCAGAGTTTCATTGGCTGCGAATGTAAATCTGAATGGGAATTCGGTGCCTCTCTCTTATGAAGCATTACCTGCATTCAGGGATGTTCCCAATTCTGAGAAACCAAACTTGTTTATAAAAAAGCTGAGGATGTGCTGTGTTGTGTTTGACTTCACTGACCCAACGAAGCACCTCAAAGAAAAAGAAATTAAGCGACAGACCTTGGTGGAATTGGTGGATCATGTGACTTCTGCTAATAGTAAATTTACTGAAACTGTGACACAAGAAGTTGTAAAAATGGTATCTGTAAATATATTCAGGACACTTAGTCCTCAACCACGTGAGAACAAACTTGTTGAAGCCCTTGATGTGGAGGAGGAGGAGCCTTCAATGGATCTTGCATGGCCCCACTTGCAGATTGTGTATGAGCTTCTTGTAAGATTTGTGTCATCCCCTGAGGTGGATACAAAGTTGGCGAAGAAATACATTGATCAGTCCTTCATTCTGAAGCTGCTGGATTTGTTTGACTCTGAAGATCCTAGAGAACGGGAATATTTAAAAACAATTCTGCACCGCATCTATGGGAAATATATGGTACATCGCCCTTTCATCAGGAAAACCATGAATAACATCTTTTATCGTTTTATTTTTGAGACAGAGAAGCATAATGGGATAGGTGAACTTCTAGAAATTCTGGGGAGCATCATTAATGGTTTTGCACTGCCATTGAAAGAAGAGCATAAACTGTTTCTTGTTCGTGCACTGATTCCCCTGCACAAACCAAAATGCTTAGTAATGTACCATCATCAATTATCTTATTGCATCACCCAATTTGTAGAGAAAGACTGCAAGCTTGCTGATACCATTATTAGGGGACTATTGAAGTACTGGCCAATAACGAATAGCTCAAAGGAAGTAATGTTCCTAAGTGAGTTAGAAGAAGTCTTGGAATCAACTCAATCCCCAGATTTCCAGCGCTGTATGGTACCATTGTTTCGCCGGATAGCCCAATGTTTGAATAGTCCACATTTTCAGGTATGGAGTTTTCAATGCTTTGCTCTAGATCCTTTGTTGTTTCCCCTTGTCTAAATGTTATGTGGAAATTACGATTGACTTTCAATCTGGGTTTTCATTAGCAACCTCTGTGATACTGAAGATCTTCATTTATTTCCTTAGTTGAGAAGACCGTTTAGTCCCAAAGTAAAGGAGAAAACTTTATGCATCACTTCATTCCCAAGTACATATTTTATTTTATAGGTTTAAAAATCAAAACAATGAAAAAGATAGAGGTTTGAAGGTCTTTGTTTTCGTAACTCATATGCCCCCTTAAAACGTGGAAATCATTCAATTTTTTTTTTTCTATTTACTTAAGCTTTTGACGTAGCTGGTAATCCATTACAGTATTCTAGACATAGAGTAGTTTGAGTTTTGTTCATAGCAGTATGAGTTTGAGCATTTGCTTGTCTCGATGTTTCTCCATTCCAACAAGCAAGGATATCTATCACCTTGCTTAATCCAGTAGATGTCATATGAAGAACTATTTTGTTCACACAACAATGTTGGAGTATGTTCAGCTTCCAAGAAATCCTAGTTCTTCCTCTTGGATAATTTAGACAAGAGTACAAAAACCTGCTAACCTGCAAATGATGAATAAGGGTGTAATCATGTTCTACTCCAATCCATGCCTGCAAATGGTGTTTTAAAGAAACTTTTTTTTTTTTGGAGGGGGGGGGGGGGGGGTGGGGGTTTATTAATGTGGTTAACAAATATGGAGATTTTCACTGATATTTACCTTTAAAGGTCTTTGATCAATGTCCTAATGTCAAATATGAAAGGGAGGGGTATT
>JASKGM010000007.1:9018323-9035870 GCA_034509205.1 Ceratonia siliqua
GCAGACCAATACTGGTGGTATTTGATTTTCATTGTAGCAGGTTTTGATCTTGCTGCAAAATCTTAAACTTTATTATATATTTTATCTTCCATGTTTCTATCAAGTCCATAGATAAGTTATCCTGACTCTCTTCCCTGTCCCCGCTCTCATGTAAATTACTTCAGTTTAGTTTTACCTCTAATATGTCATTCACTGTTAGTGTGCATCCCTTTCTATATATTTCAGGAAATTTTTTTTTTCTGTGAAAATTTAAGTCCATGCCTTGAAGTTCATTTTTGTGTTAGTTTTACATTATGTACACATAGATTATGCAAAAACCTCTTCCATTTTGTCTTGTGTATTGTTGCTATATTTCTGTTCGTTATGGATGTGCCTAGTAGACTGAAATTGCCAAGCAGCTGTTTTTGAGTCAATTTTTCCTTTAGATCAACCATTTGTAACTATTAAGTTGTTTGCTGGACTACATTGTACATGCAATCATCATTAATATTTTGTGAGAAAAGTTTTGTTTTCTTCTTTTCTAATACTGTTTCAATTTTATTTTTTGTGGATGCTTATCGAAGTTGATGTTTCTATCAAGTTGATGTTTCTATCTCAATGTAATTTTGTATGAGATGAAAGAGACCAGAACCTTTGTCTAATAATCTGCATTTTGGGTTGCCTTTTGTTGAAAAGACAGTATGATATAAATAGATGCTATCAGTAATGGTGTTGTGAAATTCCACTTCCATGTTAATGATTTAAGTGCCATTCTTTAATGTTCCCATCTATCTTCAGAATGACATGCAGTGAAAGTGATGCCCCCCTTTTTAATACATACACTAAGAGGAGCCTTTTATGTATTGTCTTCAAGAATTTACAAATATCTCTAGAAGTTACTAAAAGAACTTTTTGACCATGCATTACAGATGCCTGATGGGTACTTCCAAAAGAATTTGTTTTTTTGTTTTTTTCTTATTAGAAAATGGGAGAAGAAATGTCATGCTAGTTTTATCTTCCTTCTAGCCTTTTTCCGCTTGACCTTTTAATAATTTTCTTAAGGTGTTTGTCTGAACTCTTTAAGCATGACAGTGTCAATACACTGCAACTTGCAGCATACTAGAGAAGACTACATTTTTTCATTATACAATATTATGATAGTTTTGTTATTTTATAATTTTTGCCCTTGAAGTGTTGGGCACTCCTTGCTATTCAAAGTAATTATGGCTCTCGTAATTAATTCTATTCTTATTAACAATAGTCCCGCCTTTAAAGTTAAAGTTGTGAGCCACCAATAATAGTGTGCTCTAATCTGATTTTCTAATTTAAACATTAGAATCTTATAATGCTCATGCTCTTTATTACATAATGCTAACTAAACTTGTGAACTGTCAACAAGCTGAACTAAATCTGATTAGATGAACCCTGTAATGTTAGATCTCTGTGATTAACAGTTAACCCTATGATGATGATGATTGATGACTGTCATACCAAAAGTTGAATAGTTGGGGCTAGGCTTATATTTCATTCATACATTGGCCTACTTTGATAATGATATTTAACGGGATGAACCTAGCTTTTTGGCAGCTTTTCAAAGAACTTGAATCCAATTTTACTTACATGACTTGTGTTTAGGGGATTGGAGCCGGTACCATCCTTCATTCCTTTGTGTAGTCCATTAGCCCATTAGATATTTAACAGGGATCTATCCTTTCCCCCCTAACCGCACAGGGCTACCTCCCAAATAGAAAATAAGAAGTGGGTGCCAAATGCCATTGTCATGCTAGAAGTATTTGCATGACTGGGAAAGTGGGAATTGCTCCATAGCTTCCATTTATTTAATATCTTTTTTCCTTTTGTTGATGTTACCTTTAGGCAGGTAGACCTTTGCTTATGTGAACTACTATTAGTTTGTCTATTGCTATTTGCAAGAGTTACTCTCAAACTAAGAAGGATGGACACTGACGTTGAACACTATGACGCAACAAGAAGTGTGAAGTTACAATTTAAAAAGTCATGTCGTGTCTAATATAATTGTCTGACATGTGTTGGATATGAACATGGTTCCTTTTTTGAGGTGTTTTTGCTTCATAGCTATCAAACAATATACAAGTCCATGATGTTCCCCATGACAGTCTACAAAGATGAATCTTACTTCTCTGTTTTCAGGTGGCAGAAAGAGCTTTGTTTTTGTGGAACAATGATCACATTGAGAACTTGATCAAACAAAACCGCAAAGTGATACTGCCCATTATCTTCCCTGCATTGGAGAAAAATGCTAGAAGGCATTGGAACCAGGCTGTTCATAGTTTGACTTTAAATGTGCGGAAGGTTTTCTATGATCTTGATCTTGATCTCTTCAAGGAATGCTTACAAAAGTTTGATGAAGATGAATCAAAGGCAGATGAAATCACAGCAAAACGTGAAGCTACTTGGAAACGTTTAGAGGAATTTGCTGCAAAAAAAGCTGCTAGCAGCGAAGCAGTCCATTGTAAAGCACCCACTCACAGCTCTGCAGGTTAGGAGAACTCGAATATGTAGTCTTCAATAGCTTCATTTTTTTTAATTGAACTGGAATTTATATTATTTTTGTATTTGATGGGTTGGCCAACAGCGGGAATTCCTTGAATATTTTCTTTCTGAGTAAATTGTTATCTAGTATCTTGAGGTATCATATTTCATAATAGTAGTTTATGAGATTTTACCTTTTAGATCAAATACATTCAATCCCCTCTAAGTATTAAAGTATTATATTCTATTTCATTTTACATCTAAAATGACACTCTTCTCCATTTAATTAAATTAATTAATGGTTGAATTAAAGTTAACATGGTTTTTTTGTCGCAATTAAATGACATTTTTTATATAAAAATAAGTTAAATTCATGAAAACATAAGATAGGTGTCTTTTATATTAGGCATTCTTATGTTGAAACTCCTAAAATTAAGAATTTAATTTTGAATTTCTATTTTTGAATTTGAGATGTTTGAAATTTAATTAAAATGAATTCAATTCTTCATTTTTTTTAACAAAAATTAAGTTTCTTATTTTAAGATTTCAAAAGTTAAGAATAAATTTCAAATTGAATTATCATTTTAAATTGATAATATTTCACGCCATTCACTGAGTTTCATTTCTTTATTTTCCTGGGAGTAAATATATTTATAATTTTGCTTTGTCCTCTTCTAAGTTCATAATGTTACTTGTTAGATTTCATATATTTAATCCTATTAGTTAGAAATGATTAATAAAAAAAATCATATTTAATAACTTGTTTATTTAATAATTTATAATTTTTAAAATTTCTTTCTCAATACCTTAAAAAGTAATAATAATTTCAAAATTATTGAATAATCAGTTTTATAATAATCTATTGAATTTTATTTATTCTACAAACAAAATTATATTAACAATAAAAAGGAATAATTTCATTCAATTTTTGTAAATATATTGTATTTCATAATTAATAATATCTCATAATAATTAATTCGAAATGGAAAGGTAAATCTCATTCTTTTACTTTAGAGAGCAAATAGAAGAGGATGATTAGTAGCACATAAAACCAAAGCATAATCAGCATATAGCATTAGCAACTTGTATTTTTATTGAGCAAATAACAGAGGCCAAATGGGGAGGGCCAGCCATTTGCTAAAATCATTGTTAAAATCCTTTGCTCCTTTCATAAAAATTAAAATAGTGGAACAAGCATTATTGAGAACTAATACTTAGAAAAAGCTTACATTTATAATTTTATTTTTTAAAAATACAAACAAATAAAAATTCCAATAATATTAACAAGAATCATTCATTTGTGTGTTTGGGACAATAGGTATAATCCAAAATTACAAGGTTAAAAGCAATTTGAGTGTTATCTCTGCCCAATAGTAATTTTGACGCATACGTTTCTAGTCCTCTCAAAAATTGTTGGATGAGATGCATTAAATAATGTGGTCTATTCACAGTCATATGATAACACCATGATTAATCATTTGATAAAATCAGATATGCATTCAATTTTGACCTAGTCAAAGGTTTAGTTTTAGATCTGTATCCTAATTTGTGGAGGGTGTCAAAAGAAAATGAGATCTTTTTTATTTGTTCAGAAAGGAGACAGAATGAATTAAAAAATGTGAGGGAAAAAAAAAGTAGATGGAAGAATAAAACAGTATTTGGACAGGAATTTGAGGGAGATTCTTTTGTATATTTGTACAATTTAATTTTATATGATATTTTATGTAAATAAAAGATTACATAAATTTATATGGTTCATAGTTTTTATATGATAATCATTGTGTAATAATATACATCCAAGGTAATAGAATAAATCATGATAAAGAATTTTATATTAAATTTTTTTTAAAATTAATTATCTTTGTTTATCATTATATCATTACATTATTATGGTCACTTTTAATACTACCAGTGCTGCAACTATCACTACTTCTGCCACTAGCATGAGATATTATTTTTGTATCAACAATTATATAAAAAATATTTTTGTATATAATTTTACATATAATATTTTGATACAAAAAATACATAATAGTATAAAAACTTATATAATAAATAACTTATACAATATTATTTATTACACTTATATTATAGGGACACATTTGACATGTTGTATAGGATAAGATTGTATTATATAAAATAGACACTGAATAATATTGTATAATATATCCACCTGATAAGCTTTTACACTATTATGTATTTATTGTGATAACATATAATAAAATAAATTATATAACATAATCATATCATGTGTTTGTAGATGAACTATATAATATTAGATAGGATAAAAGTTTATCTATTTTTACTAAAACACCCCTAAAAATCTTTCACAATTTTGACATTTTTGTGTAAAAATTAGACAACTAAATAATTTTAGTAAATTTAATAATTTTTTTAGATACTATTTTGTGTTAAATTAAGTAAAAATAATTTTGGTAAATTTCATGTTATTTTTATATTTTTTGTGAAAATTGACTACAAAATAATTTTGATAAATCTAATATTTTTTTATATATAAAGATATTTTAGTTAAAACAATCAAACATTTGTCTTATTCAGTCTTGTATAACCTTATTCCATCTCTTTTTATATTTTGTTATACAGTAATTATTATATAAAAAATATTAATTATATAAACTTATACAATTTTTTATTTACACCAAACAAATATTATATAAGACTAAGTTATATTAGTCAATCTTATACAATGCATTAATAGAGTATAAGCCTTATTCTATACAGTATACTAAAGGGGCCTAAAATTTACTTACCTAATTATAAATTATTATATGAATTTATATTTTTTATTTAGTAATCTACAATTCTATGATGTAAACTTACCCCAAAAAATATGTGTTGGAATAGGATTGAAATTTCTTTATAAAGAAGGGTTATGACTTATCAGTTCTCACCATCTGCAGTCGCAATGAGCTTCTCTTGGTCTGTGGAATTGGGATTTGAAAGTCAAAAAATGTCATTTCAGAAGAAAATAATGGGATTCTCATATTTAATTGAGATGCAGTATTCGTTGGCATCCCTTTGCGCCTTATCCTTTCTAACCATTTGCTTATCTCTGATATTAACCTTATTGGCAACGAGTCTAATCGACGTTGAAAATATGTTTAGGTGACATCCAAAAACTAGGCAGCCAACAATTTTTACTTTTAAAAAATATTATAATTAAATAAACCTAAATCTCGTACAGTACTATACAAAATTTATGTGCTAGTTAAATGGAACTAATCAAAGAGAAGCCATTTATAGAACACTAAAAAGTTTATAAAGAAATTTTTTACAATTTTAACAAAACATTCAAAATAAAATATCTAATAATGAGTTTAATTATCAAAATTATTTAGTGGATGCAAAATAAAATGGATAAAATTATTTGACTGTTAAATTAAGGGATTATTAGTTGGTGTTATTGGGACACTAGATTCTTATTTTGTATGTTATGTACTAAATTTTCAAATAGTATCATGTATTATTTTTATTGTTTTATAAAAATAGTTATTGTATTACAAAAAAGGGTTATATAACTAATTTTTATAATTAAATAATTTTTTATAACACTAATTATTTTTTATAAGATAAAAAAATGTAAACTATATATGACTACTTAAAAATATGGTGTTCAAGAATTTAATGCCCTAATAGATATGAAATAATAAAATTTTCATAATTAATTTTTAGATTTTTTTTAAATATGTAAAGATATTATATTTGGAATAATATCGTATATTTTAATAATATTATAAAATTATTTAAAATATTAAAAGAATAAACTTTATAAAATATAATATTTTTATAAGCAACCTTATAAAATTAACCCTTAACTTTACTGCTTTCTGGGATGAAATTTATTATTGTTAAAACTGGCTATTTGTTAATAATTTTATTTTTATTTTTATTTTTTTCTATCTTTATTTAATGAGAAACATTCCCTATAACCATAATTTTGTGATTGTAGGCAAATTTTAAAATTTTTTTAAATATATTTTTTAATATTTTTAATTTTATAAAATTAATTAATTATATGTTTATATAATATATTTTTATTAAAATTTTTTAAAATATTTTTATATATTTTTTTAAATTATAAATAAATAATAAAAAATTATGAATGATTAATAAAAAAAAAAAGGTGGGGGTTTAATATTTATACTACCCAGCCACTCAGGCACTCGTACCCCCAAAAAATATAGAAGAGAGCGAAATAAAAAAGAATATCTGCCTTTCTTGCCCAGCTTTTTATTTTTGGATGATAATTTTCTTCCTTCTGCTCCTTGTCTGACAAGTCTTTGCTTCAACAAGAATCAAAAGATTCGTCTTTTTATTTTTCCACCTGGGATTCTTCTATCTGCTACATTTTTTCCCTTTTCCTTCTTACTCTAATATTTCACTTATCTCACACGGTTGTGTAATGAACAAATACTACCTTGGTCTTCTGGATCGCTCTTAGATCGTCATGTTGTCCATGTCACTGGACTACTAATCTAAGGGTTAAAGGGGAAGAATGCGAAGAGGTGAGCATACCTTTCTACCTTGTCTTCAAATGATAAAGCATGTTGGTGTTCTTATAAAATTAAAGCGGTTGCTGGTTTAGTGTCTTTTAGTTTCTGCTTATGCGCTTCTGAGTTCAGGGTCAAAGGGTGTAAACTCCAGGTGCTTGATTTCTCCTTAGACAAAAGGGGATTCCCCAATTTGTGCAAAGGATGATATTTCAGAACAAGTGGTTCTGCTTTGATGCTTTGGTTAATGCTTCTGGGTCTTGTCTAATCATTAGTTGGGAACGGGTACTTGTTCTTGTTATTTAATTTGTGGAGCTCATTCTGTTTATCAGTTGACTTCAAATGGTTTTTTAGTTATGTTTGTGGGTTTAGCTTCTCTGACTGTGAAAGCGGGGATATTGTGTTCCTTCTTGCATTTCCTGCACTGAAGGCTACAGATAGCTGAGTTGGTCGAAAGGTTTTTCCTGTTTGTTAGATTTGAAATTATGATCAAGCAGATACTTGGTAAGCTTCCAAGGAAGCCGTCTAAGTCAGCTGACAGCCGTGAATTTGGGGGTTCATCAACCTCTTCGCTCCATACAACTGGTTCTAGAGCCGCTGATGTTGTGAGCAGTGGATTAGTAAGCTCGAATAGCACATCTCTTCCTGGTTCTGATGCTCCTTCCAGTTCAGCATATGGTCATGGAAGTAAAGTTCCTTCAGTTGTGAACTCAAAAGTGAATGGTAGTGTGGTAATTGTTCCTTATGAAGCATTGCCAGGATTTAGGGATGTTCCGAACTCTGAAAAGCAAAACTTATTTATCAGAAAACTGAATTTGTGTTGTGTAGTATTTGATTTCACTGACCCAGCAAAGAATATAAAGGAAAAAGAAATCAAAAGACAGACATTGCTTGAACTGGTGGAGTATGTTACTTCTGTAAATGGCAAATTTACTGAAACTGTCATGCAAGATGTTATCAAGATGATATCTGTAAACTTGTTCAGGTCACCAAATCCACAGCCCCGTGAGAACAAGGTTTATGAAGCCTTTGATCTGGAAGATGAGGAACCACTGATGGACCCTGCATGGTCTCATCTGCAGATTGTTTATGAATTTTTTCTTAGGTTTGTTGCATCTCCCGAAACAGATGCAAAGTTGGCAAAGAGGTACGTAGATCACTCTTTTGTTCTCAGATTGTTAGATCTTTTTGATTCTGAGGATCCAAGGGAGAGGGATTATCTGAAAACAATCCTGCATCGGATCTATGGAAAGTTTATGGTGCATCGCCCGTTTATTAGGAAATCTATCAATAACATCTTCTTCCGTTTTATTTTTGAAACGGAGAAGTTTAATGGGATTGCTGAGCTTCTAGAGGTACTGGGCAGCATAATTAATGGGTTTGCTTTGCCACTTAAAGAAGAGCACAAATTGTTTCTTATCCGTGCTTTAATCCCTCTTCATAAACCGAAGTGCTTACCCATGTACCATCAGCAGTTGTCATACTGCATTACACAGTTTGTGGAAAAAGACTGCAAGCTTGCAGACACTGTAATTAGGGGTTTATTGAAATACTGGCCTATCACTAATAGTTCGAAGGAAGTCATGTTCCTTACTGAGCTAGAGGAAGTACTAGAGGCCACTCAGCCAGCTGAATTCCAAAGATGTATGGTACCTATGTTCTGCCAAATCGCCCGTTGCTTGAACAGCTCACACTTTCAGGTAACATGCTCTGTCAGTGTACAGCATAATTTTACAGAAAACTATTTTCTGGATTCTCACCAAGAGACTTGTGTCTGTTTTTAAACATATTCAGTTTTGTAACCAATAGAGGAGAGGCAAGAGCTATAAAAATAGGCTAAGCCTATCATGATTCCATATCCTTTCTCAGTTTCTCTGACTGACCTTATCTGGGATGGTGCAAGATAATTTGTTATGCTTGTAAGGGTAGTATTGAGATCACGCTGTGAGAGTGATTTTGACTTTAATTAAGTCATACATCATACATGGAAATCCACTTACAACCAGTTTGTAGCAACTGGCAAAATGAGATAAAAAAATATGCGGAACTCAAGCTTTTTAGTAATCACCTTCATCTTTAACACTGCTTTTTAGTTGTCACCTTCATTTCTAATTATTGGGCATAAACTACCAGTAAAAAGTTTCTCAAAATACTGGGAAACTGATCGTTGGTATCATAAATCACTTTTTAACTTGACACTGACCAAGCCCTATAAATGTTTTGATCTGTTTATGATATGAAATAACCTTCAAAGTATCTTGTTGAGTTTAAATTTGAAACCCTTGTCACATATAGAACTTCATTGGAAACTTTTGGTATAGTAGAACTTTAGAGCAAGCTACTTAGTGAGGTTGAGTCTGGAGTAGGCATGCAAAAAATATACAAAAGATATTAATTTGAATTCATTAAGCCATAATGGTTGGTCCTTGCCAAGAATCTTAACTGGTTAATATTTTTATACTGTTAGTGGTGATATTATTAATTAGTGAAAAACAAGAATCCTTAATTTACTTATATACTAAAAGGCCTATTAATTACTGAAATGCATTTGGGAATGGAATGGAAAATCTTTGTGTTGCACTTGTATTATTTTTACTGTCATATATTTCCTTTAAATCCAATGGTGCTGCCTTCCTCTTTAAGAAGACAGGTGGAAGGTGAGATCACATTTTCAAATTCCACCAGGTACTTATGTCTTATCTTTTTCTTTTTTTTAATAAAAGATAATTGTCTGCTTTACTAATAAAATTGCAAAGAAGAAAAGAAGAAAGGGAAAAAAATCTTTCAGTGGTAAATACAAAATAAATTCCGGCTGGAAGATAATATAAATAGGATTTATATGATAAGGTCCACAAGAATTGTATGGGATCCTCAAGTTATCTGGAACTTTAGCTGGTATTTGGTCTCTCTTAAATTCGAACCTGCCATTTGATCAACACTGCTACTATTATGGTTTACTGGACAAGTGATATCAATTCAATTAATCTATAAAGATCTGGTTCTATAGTGGTCCTTTCAAAATATAGATTAACAATATTTAATTATGCTTATCTTCCAGGATAAGGCATTCATTTGCAATTTTATATTTCAGTTTGGCAAACTTATGCACCAGCCTTCTCATGATGTCAATGATATATTAAATGTTTAAACTGTGCTGTTAACATGTGTTGGTTCACATTTCAAATTTTACCCATAAGAGCTGAAACATTCCTTATATACTACACTGTGCAATAATTATTTAGCAATAATTTCTAAAACCATTCTTAGATCAATTGGAGACTTTAGTTTAAGTGAACCAATTAAAAGGAATATTCTTTATTATTTAGTTTTTTGGGTGATGCTGTTGAGAGCCCATCGGATTGCCCAAAAATGATGTCAGCGCGCCTTGGGCAATCAGATGGCTGAGAGTTCAAGCTCTCAGAATAACCCTAGCTTTTCTTTCTTTTCTGTCTTTTATTTTTTGTTTTTTTTTTAAATGGTATTGATTCACAGCTGTCATGTGTATGGGTATAGCTGGTGCTGCTTACTTGATGTGCAACTCTATGGTAGTTGCATTTAAGGGGAGACATAGGTTGCTAATTTGTGATTGCAGCTGGGGTGCTATTCAAAAGGTGTGTTAGGTGTTTCAAATTGGCAATTTACTCATTGTTATTAATAGCCAGCTATAGCTCCCGCTGTACCTTGTAGGCATTTGCGACAGGCCCTTGCATTATGCCACATATGTAGCTTAGAAACTTTTGTGTAGTGCAGATATAGCGAGTGCTACATGCTCTATAGCAGCCTATCTATGGATCTTGCGCTATATGGAAAACAGGGCATAATTCAACTGTGCAGTTATCAATGATTTACAATGATTTAGAAGCTAGATTCCCTTGTAGTCTGGCACATATTTGTAGCAATTTCTTATTATTAAAATGAGAGCTTAAAATGAAACTTCCAATAATACTTTAGCTATCTGATACTTGGGGTGTTCTCCATCTGATGAAATAATGACTGTGGAGGCTGTTGCCTTTCTGAGTTTCTGATCAGGGTTTTAATGATATGATGCTTTCTTTTACAGGTGGCAGAGAGGGCTCTGTACTTGTGGAACAATGATCACATTGATAATTTAATCAAACAAAACCGTAAAGTAATACTGCCCATTATCTTCCCTGCCTTGGAGAAAAGTGGTCATACTCATTGGAATCAGGTTGTTCAGAACTTGACACTTAATGTGCGCAAGATTTTCTCTGATGTTGATCCTGAGTTATTCGAGGAGTGCTTGCATAAGTTCCAGGAGGATGAAGCGAAACTGGAAGAGGGGAAAACAAAACATGAAGACACATGGAAGCGCTTAGAAGAGATTGCTGCTTCAAAAGTTGCAAGTAGTGAGGCTATTCTTGTACCCACCACGATAGCCACCCAAACATCTTCAAGATAATGTTAGATGATTACTTTATTTTAGGACTCCTTTTTTCAATTGGCGCACGGCAGTAATGGTTCATGTGTTTCAGGAGGTTAATTTCTCTTGGGTAGTTGTCAATTTTCTTTACTGTTTGTACCTTTATTTGGATTGCCTGTGGTGTCCTTCAAAGTTAAACCTCTCTCAAGTGGTGGAAGTCTACTTTTCTGAGATTTGGATGCTGTACCTGGGTACACTGCTGATGGGAGGCAAAGACATCATGTGATGGAGGGAATTTGCTAGTGCTTTTGAGTTTTGACGATCCGATTCATGATCTTAATGGGTTAACAAGAAGCAGCTATAGTTCTGAGGTATTTTACATGCTCAGACTTGTTCTCAAAATATTGCATTATTCAATATGGTTTCATGTGTATACAATAACATTTCATTCATTAATCATTGTAGAATTTGTTTTCCCCTCTATATGCTAATACATATACTGATATCCTCTAATGGCTCACTTGAAGGGTATGTTATCAACGGGCTTTCCTTTCCTAGACCAAGGAAAGGAAAGCGCCTTGATCGCATAACAACTACACATAACTCAAAATCCCCCAATTGTTTACCTTGTCCTCCTAGCACCACCTCTTATTACTCAATGAGTTACCTAAACGCTCTTCTGCGGAGTTACACCAACTCTTCTCCCTATTATTTGAGGCTGTAACATTGATTGTATTAATACTCATCCCAATTGAAATATCCGTTTATCCCACATTTCACCCTTCATCTTCACTGTAGACTAGATCAGCCACTAATATGGTGCATCAAGATCTTGTTGAACTTCAAGAAGACAACTTGATGATGCTTCGATACCACTATGATGGAAATTTTTTATACTTGTTGCAGAAGCTAATTTAGCTTATATGTAACAGTATAAATTCAAATTATTAGTAACTACCGCTTTGCATTTAACCATCACTGGACTAAGTCATAAATGCAAATTAGCTACCTGTTGACATGCCTAAATACTTACTACAAACCAATAATTTAACTTGTATATAGCGGTCAATCGGCTTCAATAGTTTCAAACTAATGAGGAAGATGATACATAAAACATTACAATGCTTCTGCTGCCTCTAGTACTAAAAAAAATACGTATTTATTAGAGTAACATTATTCTCACAAATATTTTTCTCTCACAAATTTCACAAATTTACTTTGCCTCACTATATATCATCACACCTATCATATCATACCAAACTTTAACTCTTCCATCATGACATGTAGTTTGTGAGATTTGTGAGTAGCATGTTTGTAAGACTAGCATTTATCTATTTACTAAGTTTGCAGAGTTCTTTGTAAGTTGATGGCCAACTGATCATCTATAGAGCTGTGAATATTATCTTTGTTACTAATCTAATGGCTTATGCAATTAAATATATATTTTATGTTAAATCTAGTTATGCTTGTAGCATTACTCGAGTTTATTTCTATCTGATGGATATGAGAGTATTTAGCCAATGCATGAAAGCCTTCTCTGTTTCTAAATAATAGAAGATAGCAATGGTCTTGAGATTATTACAGTTTCACCTATATTATTATGTTATGAAAAGCTGATTTAGAGTGCACAAGTCCCACTAAAGTATAGATACCAAATTCTTTTTTTTTAAAAAAAAAAATCCATCAAGTAATTGAGATGCGTTAAATTTTTTAAAGTAAAAGTAGTCATGATATTGATAATGACTTTTCAATAATTAATTTTAGATAATAATGAATTTTGGGAGCACTTTCAAATTGTCCTTCGTGCAAAGAATTTGAACCAACCAAATGGATCTTAGAATATATTGAATAGCATTATTGTCTCTTTCGTTTGAAAGGAATTATCCTTTGAAGGATTCTGCAACTCTTACCCTTGTTGCCACAAAAACGGAGCTCCCAAATCCTTTAATCACTTAACTCTTTCTATCCAGTAGCCGAAGCATGCATAAAAAGTGATACAGACACAACATAATGCATAAACTTATGTGCTTTTTTACACCAAAAATAAAAATTTTAAATACTTTTTTGAGTGCAACTTGGTGTTTAATATTAGTATCATTCTTTTAACGTAAGCCTTATTCTTACATTTTCGCTGTTATGTTTCAGTCAATAGAATTTAAAATACTTCTATTTAAATATTTTAAAAATACTGTATTTTAAAAAATTATTATATAAAATTTTTAATATATAAAATATTTTCAAATAATACCTTAAAGTAATACCAGAGAAAAAATATTTTGAGGCACCATTATAAAATAATTTTTAAAAATACTAAAAAATAATGAATTTTTTTGTTAAGTATTTGTTTATATTGAATAAAGTGTGACAATAATTGTCTCGTAGTAGATATCAAGTGTGGGTTAAATTACAGTCAAAGCATAGTGTTTAAGCTAATATAGATAAGTAAAAAAAGTTGTGTATAAACTAACATTTATAATTTTTAACTTAATGATAAGCGCTCAATTAAATAATTAGCATCAATTGTCCTGTGATAAAAGTTTAAATGTGAGTTGAGTCAGTTTAAACAGTTAAGAAAATTGTTGGCCAAGACGTGATTGGACAACTCTTAGATATTCAAATTGTACTGATACAATGATATTTTGTTTAATTGACATTGTTGCATGAATTTTAATATCTTCATCCAATAATCAATATCATTGCTGGTACCAACTTGCTATCTTGCAGATTTAGTTTATAAGCATAACTCGCGAATGAAATGCTCAGCCAAACAAGGGGTTTGGCTATGGAAATGAAGGTTAACATCACTTCAAGGAAGGCCATTAAGCCAACCTCTCCAACTTCTCTTCATTTAAAGGAATTCCAACTATCTCCTTTAGATCAGCTCACTCTTAATTTCTATGGCCTCATCGTTTTCTTCTACGAGGCAAATATCAAACAAGGTGCCCATATCTCCAATCAGGTTTTTGATAGATCTCTTCGCCTCCAGAACTGACTATACCAAACCTTATCACTCTTTTATCCTATGGCAAGGGGTTTCAAAGGCCATTCCTCCATTCATTTCAATGATAAAGGAGCTCACTTTGTTGAAGTGCATATGGACTGTGACCTCTCTAACTTCCTCCACCAACCAAACACTGAGATATTGAATCAGTTTTTTTCTACCACTGATCTAAAACTAGCTGAGTTGGCCTCTAATTGCATTGTACTTGTGCAGTTCACTGCTTTTTGTTGTAGAGGAACAACTATTAGCATCTGTAATTCCCACAAGAGTGGGGATGTTGCTTCTCTCATCACCTTCCTCAAAAGCTGGACTAGCTTTGCTCGTGAATCCAGCACTGAAGCAATGTTCCAAAATTCATAAGAGCATCTCTACTTCCACCAAATGAATGTTTACCCAACTTGCTTCATAAATGTTCAATATAAAGGTGGATTATTAAGAGGTTTGTTTTCCATGGCTCAGCGATTGAAACTCTCAAGACCAAAATTGTGGCTGATTTATCATTCATGAAGCTCAGTCACCATTACCCTTCTTGGGCTGGCTCTAATATGGAAATGTACAATTGCTTCAAAAATATAGTCTTTGAAGCCATTGTCGACATTGTTTCAGGCAGTGAACCTGCAGATAAGGATGGAGTCAGTCTTATCTGAAACCTCCATGGTAAACCTTATATGGCTAGTTCTTGTGATATTGGAAGAAAACGAAGCGAAATTGCATGACATGGTTTACAAGACGAGGGAAGACAAGTTGAGGAGAGGAAAAGTTACAACTGCCCAAGTTGGTGTAAATTTCCAATGTATTAAGGGAGACCAGCACAAGGCTAGCATTTAAGAATGCAATTTTATTCTTGGACACGAAGGAATGGGATGGAATAGAAGCTTGAGTAACAATGGAAGAGAAGAAGATGGTTGTGTTTTAACAAAACTAGGAGCTCCTTGCATACACTTCCTTCAACCTCATCGTATATTTTACCCCCCACTAGCATGCCTAAGGTGGTAGCTTGCCCCCACTGGCATGTCCATGGGAGTGGCTTATTCTTAGGGACGGATTCAGAAATCATCTAAGGGAAGGGCTAAAAATAAAATAAAATTTTAATAATTAATATCAAATAAATTTTAAATTTTATTTTAAATACATTGTATATTTATCGAAATTATGCAAGCCATTCCTTCATATCATAAAATTCATCAATAATAGAATATATATCAAACTTCTCCACCATCATTCTCTGTATGTAAGTAATCAAACAATCAGTTAGAAATTCATCTTCTATTTTATTTATGAGTATATTTTTGACAAGCTTCATAACTAAAAATGATCTCTTAGTTGTAACAATGGAAACAAGAAAAGTCAATATCAAACGAATTAGACGATCAATCAAAGGATAATTCAAATATTTTCTTATTTTCATCAAATCCTTGACATAACTTAGAAACTGTTAATAGATGTCTCAATTCAGAATGAAAGGGAACATCAAGTTCATAATGTTGAGCTTGTATTTTGATATGGAAATTTTATCTACATTAAATGATTTGTAATGATATCTTAAATTCAAAGCTGAAGTCAAAGTAAGGATTTTATCATATTATCACAAAATCTACTATTAAGATCCTGTAACTAAGTATCAATGGTGGCAATGAACAAATTGATACCATAATATTGTTCAATTATAACTAAGTATCAATGGTAGCAATCAACATTTGTCGAGCTCGACCTCTACTAGGAGGAATATACAAGGCGACTATCTCAGGAACATCAATTTCATGCTTCTCACAAAATGAGATGACTTCCTTGAAAATATTTTCCCAACCTAATTCCCTCATTCTTTGAATCAAACTTTTGGTAGTGGACACAAAAGTCATTACATTCAATATATATTGATTCTTACGTTGTAAAGCATGACAAAGCTCATGGGTAATTGCCAAAATATATCTCATAAGATGTAAAAAAAAAAAATTTAATATGTAATGTCACGCCCCATTTTAGGACACGTGACCGGCGTAAGAAATCATCTTTCAGGTAACTTCCTACTAGCCTAAAATACCTATGCAATCAATATCACTTACACTTATCTTTAAATGAATAATAAAAGTTCAACATACATTCATAAAAATTTACAAGTCATAAATTTAATAAAAATCTCGGCAAAGTTTCTCCTGAAATATGGACTATTCCAGGGTACAAATCTGTAAAAAAATATAAGGTGGACAGGCCTACCATCAATCAAAAGTCTCAGTAACTTAAACAAAAAATAATAAATGATTCAACATGGACTGTATCTACTAACTACATATAAGTTATGCAATTACCATTTACAGACCAGGAACCTTATTCAGAAAATATAAAAGAATGCAATATATCCAACAATATCCACTATCCGCTAAAATACTCCACTTGTACTCAGAGGGATGCCTACCAATTCAATCAGTGGGTTCAAAGGGAGCAGACAAAGCTGAAGGAAGTTCACCAGTGACTTGATCTGAAAATGTTAAATTTAAGAGGTGAGTCCACCGACTCAGTGAATAGAAATCAGACTTACCAATTGATACATAAACCCCTACATGTAAAGTGCATTACCGTTAAAATAATATGAAATTTCATTTTAGTACTTTTAGACATAATAAGCACCTAATGCACCTTACATTCAGGAAAGAAAATAACTTTTACTTCAAAGCCATATTTCAATAACTTTAAATAAATGAAATTTTAAAGAGAAATTATGTCCAGTAATACTTCAATCAAAGTATAAATTTCTTAGGATCCATAACAATATAAGGGGAGAACCTAAACTGAGAAAACAGTGATCCCACTCTAGAGGATAAATCTCAACTAGAGGGTAACCGATTCTCACCTTCGGGAACTGCATTCACCGAAAGGAAATACTAACTTTCCTGTTCTCTTCCGGAGCATTCTCATCTGAAGGAACCATTCATAATAAAACTCAATCTTCTGTCAAGAAATGCACTCACTGACAGAAGTACTCTTTATCAGGAACTGCTCTCAACTGATAAAGGTTGCGACCTAGGTGCACCTAATAGTTCTACCACAACTCTATTACGGATCCCAGAATACAGTTCTAAATTACTTTCATAATTCTCATACCATTAATACTTTCACAATATCAAAATTCAGATATTTTTCATACTGTAGAACATAATAATAAGTTT
>JASKGM010000007.1:9035970-9089247 GCA_034509205.1 Ceratonia siliqua
AACTCAAATCTAAATCATGTTCCTCAATCCTTGTCAAATAACTGTTAGTTTTGATGACAACCTTTTTGTCCATTTTGATCACCCAGCATCTGTCCTCTATATGTGGGTGTGTATGTTGTCTGATAAAAAAGCCTAAAAGGTATGCAGGATTCTGGACGATGTTCTCCTCACTTTGCTTCAAATTATCTTTTGCAGACACCAAAACTTGGAAGGAAACAAAATTCAAGTGCAGTCCAGGAGACTCGGAACTCTTGGAAGCCTCCCATCAGTACCTATAATTCCACAGATGTTACAGAGAAAATTAACCAAACAACAAGTCAATCATTCCCTCCACTAGCAAAGAAGATCACACGCGAGAATGCTTCTCCTAATATTCAGCGTAAAGAACATGTGTGAGAGGAACAAACCATAAAAGACAACAGGTTGAATCCACTTTAGACAACCACGAGTTCTCATTAGTACAGTTTGGTGAAAGGTAATACCCCGTGTATATGATATGATTATAGGAGGATAATTAGGGAAGTCTATGTTCTAGATGTTTCTACATTTCGAAGAAAATTTTTGTAGACCCCTCTCTTGCTATCTTGAAATTGTGTTGTTGTACTCGCATATAATTTCAACGAGTTTTTGATCCAGGAGCATTTCGGAGTTAGGAAAAAAACTGTATTAAAGTTAGGTTTCGGCTGGTATGTATAGCAGTATAGGTGATAGATAGGGGTTTATATCATCTTTAGTTGCATTTTTTTTGCAATAATAAAATTACCTTTGTGATTCATTACTTTGCGCAGATAAACTTATGATGAACTCCTGCAATGACTAAATTTAAGAATGCAAGGAGAATGGGGGTGTCACCACCAAATTCCTTGTCCAGCCAACGAGTCAGTGTACCCCAATAATTTCCATTTGGTCTGGAGAATGACGTTTTATTCATTAATTGAATAATTTAATACAAAACATTTAATGAACTTCATCTCAATGTTATCAATAATTACTTATTTTATCATATAAAGTATTAAACTGAGCCACACCAGACGAGATACTTTTGCGCCACTTCCTTGGGATTACATTACAAGTGTGGATAGTTATATTTAATTATCTACGGATTTTCTGTTTCTTTAACGGCCGTGATAGGTGCGTGTGATAGTTACAGTAATATGGAAGAAGGACAACATATTTTAGAACGCTAGTAGGGGACAGTAAAATAACTACCAAACAAGGAGCTAGAAGAAGCAAGCTTGTTAAGCTTAATGTTTGTCATCACCCACTTTTATACATTCTGCTATATCCAAATCCTTGCTGATTAGAAAAAGAATATCCCAACCCTTATAGTTGAAATTCTTCAAAAATAGATGCAGTTACCTACAAGAAGGATCAAATAGTCGTTTCATGCATGGAGATGAATTTTTTGTTGAAGATGCATGGAAAGGGATTATGCTATGATTAGGCCTTGATCTACTACTGAATAATCTGATTAATCATATATGTGAATTGGAACTTCAGCATCAAGCCCTGGATCATAATACTGTGACATCTCTATATTCTGCAGTCCGAAGTTCATATTATAGCATTCACCTTGAAGCCAACGGAATTGCAAGTCCTCGTCCGAAGGTGCAGAAGCTACCTCGCCCCCCAAAAGTAGGTTCATGGGGTAAAATTCCAGATCAGAAATGCAACTGAGATTAAAACCCTGTGTTTTCATGCCCAAATTCTTAGTTGAAATTGGCTCTGAAGATTGATCATTCACCATGAGGCTCGTGGATTGAATAGAAAAGGTGTCAACTGCGCTTCCTATTGAACTCGCAGAACTGGCGTAATCACTTTTGTAATCAGCAGACAAGGGCTTAGTTTCAATACAGGCAGCAATCTCTCCCTCTGTTATAGAGGGTTTGGAACTAACTGAAGCCATTGATTGTGATTGATCAACCTGAATGTGGTGCTGCGTAACATGTAATGGTAATTGGCTGAAGCTATCCTCTAATTGAAGAAGTGACTTGTGTTCTTTGAGTTGCATATCTGGAGCTTCACTCCAAGGGTACTGCGTTGAGATTGGGCAATCAAATACTGCATGGTTTCCTTCTGACTCTAGAGGAGAAAAGGAATGGTTAAGACCCATCTGTGAACTCCTTATCTTTGTTTCAGGAATGTTGCCAGTCAAAGCTCTTCTTTTTTCTGTTGTGCAGTCTGAAACGATTCCCTTGAGTTCACCTTCATGATTTTTGACATCCGCTTTATGACTTTGTAATGTTCCATCTGAATATTTGTAACTGTCAATTGTAACATCATTTTGTTGCCTGTTTATTGAGTTCCGAAAACCAAAACTTCCTGCAGGTTCTTTTGGAGTTAAATCTGAATGCTTAATCCCACTCGAGGAAGATTTCTGATCGTTTTCTTTCTGCAACCTACTCAAGTAGAGCCGGTATTTCTGCAGAACAGCAATTTTCTCAGTTGGAACTCATGGTTTTCATACTTCGAACTTATTGATCAGTGCAGAACATTATTTACTCTTAACAACTGAAGCAATTTTTAAGACCAGAAAGACATATACCTGCAAGTGGCTAGCAACATTTTCTCTAGTCAGCCAAGGAACATTCATCAAATCTAGTATTTTCTTGGGACCAACTTCTGCCAAACAGAAGATAGACGTTATGGATATTCTTATGTTTCAAAGATACGATGGCCATATTAACCAAAGATTATGCTTAGCAATAACACTTTTGTTCATTGAGGTCATGCTAGATTTTTCTCTTTGGTAGATTTCAAAATAAAGTCATTATGATGATTTAAAAACACACTTCACAGAGGACGTTGATTAGAAAAAAAAAAAAAAACTTACTATCAAATCCAATATGATTCACAGCTTTAACAAATTTCTGATGAAGATCCACGGACCAAACAACTCTAGCTTTCTTGGTGGAAGATGGATCTCCAAATTCTTTGTCATCATGTTTGTTATCTACATCTTTTCTTTTCTTCATTGAGGTCATGTCTTCTACGGCAAACAAGTTCCCATCATCAGACTGGTCTGATACATTTCTTATTAAGTGAATGGCCTCGAAGATCTCATGACCTTCAAATTCTCTTGCCTCGTGTATCCTCTTTCTAAATACATGTTGCCATATATTTCGCAGTTCCTTCATCCGTATAGGCTTCAGGAGATAATCACATGCTCCATGTTGAACCCCTTTCATCACCCTGCTTGTTTCTCCATCGACAGACATCACTGTGCAGCATCACAAAGAGCAGCTTGTCAGAGCATGGACTTTTAGTCAATGTGATCAAAGAACTACAATGATGTCAATTAAAGAGAAAGTTGAATCCTAAGAGAACTGACTAATGACAGGAAGATCCATTTCAAGTCCGACATGCTCGAGAAGTTTAAAACCATCCATGTCGGGCATGTTTACATCGCTGATCACAATATCATATCCATCTTTTCTTTCACGAAGCAAGTTTAGAGCCTCTCTTGCTAAACCACACGTAGTCACTGAAACGTGTAATAGAAAAGAGAATGTTAGAGTGCCATCAGAAATTGGGCACCGTCATAACAGAGCATACCAAACAGACATACATATGCTTGCTTTACAAAATCTGTAATTAATATCTATGAAAGTAAAATACATGTTATTAATGTAGTACAGATATAAAAAAATTTAATTAAAAAATAAAACTAATAAGCTCAAAAAGTAATGATTGCGGCAGATTATGAGCTTTGGACAATAATTAATATGACTAATCAAGCCAGAGTATTTGCTTCGAATTGGCCTCTTATAATTACGGAGATATAATTTTTTTTTAAGATATAGCAAATCAGATTCTTCTATAATCTTACAAGATTTGCATCACATCATCAAATGGGAAGAAACCTTATTCTCTATTTTTTTCATTTTCAACTTGCGGAAGAAATAAGGTTGGCCAAGAGTTGTAGCTTTGCTAACTAACCAGTGACAAATTATTGAACGGAATCGGCAATTCAAGTTTCTTCTTCTTGAAAAGTTTTGCACTTTAAGAAACCCATAAGATTAAAATATCAAGTAACACACCAAGAAGGGTTTTTTTTTTTTTTTTCTGCAAAAAATGTAACACTACTTAGAAACACTGAAGCATCAAAACATGACTCAACATGAGCTTATCCCATCACATATTAAATATTCAAAATTTGGACCAAACTCTGGAAACCCAACTTTTAATTAACAGTCGCAGGTTCGCAGCACAAGAAAAATTTATATAAATCTTCAAGCCCCTTACTAAAACAAGTACTGATATAATTATCAGCAAGTTACAGAAGTGGCATAGTGTGGAAAGAAAAAGAAAAGAGTGAACAAACCTTCGTAGGAGCACTTCTTGAGCATCTTTTCAAGGATCCTCAGCCATGTTGGATCATCGTCAACGACGAGAACTCGCAGACCCGCCGGAAAATGATCGCGTCGAGGAGAAGAGAAACCATTATCCATAATTGTTGAACTAGCAGCAGGCGATAGTACGGTTCCGATTCAGATTGAGAGAGAAGAGGCCTAAGGACGAGTTTCTCTGAGTTTTGAAAAAGCTGGGTTCGTTTGGGTTTTAAGGTTAGTGGGAAAAAAAAAGGAAAGAGAGAGCACCAACGAATATTAGCGCCGGATAGCTAACGGTTCCAGTGGCGCACGTTAGTATTTATCCCCTGTTGTTGGTGAGTTGGTCCCTTCAATTTCTGCGCTGAAGGGGAGGAACAGGGAAGTGGTTAACAGAGACTAAAAGACAAATATAACACCTTCGCAACTTTACTGCCGAAAGATAATGAGAATTTGAAGAGAACACTGGGAAGCTTTTAAGAACTGGAAGCATAAAAAAGCAAAGTGAGTAGGGAAGATTGTTTCAATGAAGAAGGCATCTCAAGATTAAAAAAGTTAAGGATTTTAAAAAGCAAACTCATTTTTGCACAACAGACAAGAACATGGTAATTATACTTTCTTGGTAATAATTCTGCGACGAATTAGCAGTGTAAAATTCCCAAGTGATGATTTTGGAGTTAGGAAATCTACGGTTTACAAAGCAAGAATCAAAACCATGTTTCTTTTTGGAAAATGTACGAGACAGGAATTTAGAAGAAAAAGAGAGGGGACAAGTAAATTACACAAGAGAAGACATCACCTGTATTTTGTCAGCTAAAAATAGTATCTTAATTTATGGACAAAAAAAAGGAAGACAGAACAGACGGCTTGAAAATCCATTCCATGAGTGTCATGTTTTGGTGGAGTGGCACGTGGAATGCATTTGGAAGACAAGATGGAAAGTTGTTGGAGAAGAGCAATGGTTAGAGAAGGCCCAATACCATTTGAACTCGATCGGAACCTAATTGGATTCAGAAAAATAAGTGATTGAAGCATCTATGATCTATTGATCTATCTCATCTGCTGCCCTTTTTAGCCAATGTGTTTATGCCAAGTTTTCAAGCTATCTCATCCTTCATGTTTCAGTGACCTTAAAATAATACCATAGAAGTGGGTGCATGAGCATGAAGATCTTTCTTTGTTATTTGTGTGATGTCCAATAGTTTCTTATAATATAAAGCAACTTTATGTACTTGGAGAGCTTAGAGGGACCCTCTTGCTTTCCAACATGTTAATGGACCCAAAAAAGACATTCCAAGACAAATACAAAGGGAGGGAGGGACCAAACATCATTGTCTGGTCAAAAATCAAATTAACACCTCAACTTGCTGTCTCCGTACCATTGGTGCGTGTTTTCCACGCTTTCTTAAGTTACCTATTAGTGAGGGCAACGTCTAATTTGTAAATTATGTTAGAACATGATATAATTTATAATTATTATTTAGAATACTCGAAACATGAGACAAAAAATTAATTAAAGAGCAAGGGTGGAAAATAGCAGTTTATAATGAAAAATAAAAGAAAGTAGGTTACAAATAGGAAATAGAGGTTGGCGTCAAATGAATGGAGGATGCACTTAAAAACAGAAGGTGGCGACCAGGGAACACTTGAAAGAAATAAAAATGAAAAGGTATCTAGTTATGGCATCATAATGTGTAGGGTAGAGTAGACCCATTACGTGCTGTTGTGTGCTATGAGTAAGTCCTACATCGGATGGATGGGTACTTGATGGGGGATAAATAAGCATGGCAAGCACCCTCTCTTGTGAGCTAGCTTTTGGAGTGAATTCTACTTGTCGTATTTGTATCAAATAGTATCAGAGCAGTTTCGGTCCTTGGGCGCCGGCGTTGGTGGGAGGGCTGCTACCCGGCGGGATCCGCCCACAAGGTGGGAGGGCTGCTACCGTGTACTATGGGTAAGTCCTACATCAGGTGGATGGGCACTTGGTAGGAGATATATAAGCATGGCAAACACCTTTCCTCGTGAGCTAGCTTTTGAGATGAGTTCTACTTGCCGTGTTTGTATCAGCTCCCCAATGGCATAAGATTACCCAATGAACATAAATTGAAACTCAAATGATATATTTATATATATATATAGCTAATCATATTCGTTGATAGAGGCCACGGTAGTAGTAGCAATATAAAGATTGAAGGGCAGGAATAGGATAGCTCCATTTGCGGCGCATTAGCCATAGGGTGGCATCTGCTTTAAACAATCATTTATTTGAACTATTGATCATTTAATCAAGTTCCCTTGTGCGCAGCCACCTGCCAGTGCCACTCCTTTGTTGCTTCATCCAACCTCAATCTGCCACTTCATCCAACCTCAATCTGCCACTGCCATCTCATTCTTAACCAGCCTTTCTCTTTCCATGGGGATATGGAATTTTGTACGGAAGATTAAGAGAAAGAAACAATTTGATATTTCATTATGTTTATCTTAATCTTAAGAGGTGTTTAAAATATATCATAGCCTTGGGTATAGGGTTTTAGAGTGGAGTGGCGTGGGGAAGGGTTTTGGGAAAAGGAAGTAGTAAAGAAAAATCTAATAACTGAAAAAGGAAATTCCCACTAAGAAATTCTTTATGATAAGGAGAATTGTTTAGTTAAAGAGAGGGTGGGGATGATTGGCGAGTGAAAAAATGGAAAGGATCAACTCCATGCAACTTCTGCTAAGTGGAGTAAAGCTTTTCATTAGTTTAATGGAAAGTTAAACAAAATGGGATTGCCTTATTCTCTCCCATCATGCTTCATTGGTTGCACTTTACCTGTTTATTCTCTTCCTTTTTTTTTTTGACTTGTCGTTGTGAAAATTTTCACGTATTAGCTTGTAACTGAGACAACATGCTGAATAATTCAATAAGCGACTTGCTTTGGGAGAATATGCTTCCGCCTAATCATTTCACCCCACTTGCCTTTACGCTTCTTTGGTCCAATACCAGCCCATAATACTCTTGGCCCATTCCCTAATGCTGGACTGGCTTATACTGAAACTGAAAGAGTAATGGAAGAAAACCTAAAGGAAGAGAGCCCAGTTTCTAGTTTCCAAAAGGGAACAAGAAAACTCACAATTATAACAAAACTATGTTCTGTAACATATCTTACCTTTGAGGGGACTGGCAGAGAAAGTATATCAGCTTGGATGGAAAGCATCGATAGAATCTCTCTTAAAATACAGAGAAAGATAGATAGACAGCAGCAGGTTGCTTAAACACTATAGGAAAGAAAAGGATGTCTTGCCCTTCTCCATCATATCTTCATTAATATGTCATATTCACTCTCATTTAAGGCGTCTGAAATGTACTACAGTCGCTGCGCTTCACACTCTAAAATAATGGTTCCAGCTGCCGCTTGTCATATTCTCCAACAAACATTTCCAAGACTATCACACACTTTGGTGATGGCACATTGTTTTGTTTGCCTTGTAGTTTGGTCCATGTGAACGTCAATGAGTTCGGGTTTATAAAAGCCAATGGTCTGGTTCACCCCCACAAAATGCATACTACAGTCTACCACTGGCCCCACATAACATAAGCGAGAAAAGAAGGTGCTGATTGCTGTGCCTTTAACGGGTGGGGTCACCCTCATGTCGCTCTCCTGAGTGAATTTGGGTCGGATGGTCATTTTTTTATTTATTGTGATACTATGTGTACGTACGAACATTTATGATTATTTTGACAAAAAAAGTCAAAAGAAGGCAATTGAACGGTTATTATTAGACATGCTCGGTCATATCAGATTCGAATATACTCTGTAATTCAATAGAAGGTAGTAGAGTTCTAAAAAAAGAACTTATATAAATATAATTTCAAAGACATCCTTGATTTGTAGAATTTAAGAAAAACAATAATAGTTGAGGGTTGAAACTTGCTTGTCTAGCCAAGTAACGTGTGGATTGTAATGTTTTTAGAGTGGAGTCTCATTTTTTCTTTCAGCCTTGGGGTCTTTTTCTGAAATCAATTGTGTCACTGGTTGCATTGAGACTTGAGAGGGGACCGCTCTAGACTCTGATACCGAGGCTCATCATCTGCTTACTTTTTCAAACTTTAAAAAGTTGAAGACAACGCGGTCCAAAGGTACACAGTTGATAAGATTTTGCGATCTACAACATGCAGCACAAATTAGAGTAAATTAATTTAGAGAAGTCGTTACAGTTTTATTTTGAAGTTGTAGGCTGTAGCTTAATTTTTAATATCTTAATTTTTTATATCATATATATTTTTATAACATTTTATTTATAATTAAATAATATAAAGATTATGAATGAATAATATTAAAAAAATTTAAAAAGTTGAGAAAAAAAAAAAGGAAAAGAGAAGTGAAGACTGAAGAGTAAATAGTGATCTACCTTTAATAATTATATCATCAAAGAAAAGGGTGGTTTCAATTTCAGTCTTCAATATTGTTTAAAAGAAAAGGGACCAAATCTGTAGATTTCACTCTTACCATCATTGTGGTGCATGGGAGGATCAAACATACAGATACAGCGCTTTTTGCAACACGACATCGTATTTGTTCATGTTGTCCATAACCCCAAGACAAATTGTTACCCACAAAAGTCTTTTGCCACAATAAAAGCAAGTGAATAGGATGATTTTTTGGCTCTGTGGATTGAACCTGTGCCTTGTGTAACACTCTTTTTTAGGAGGTGAAAAGAAAAGCGAACATGGAATCTTCCTTTCTCGGAAAAATGAAGATTCCAACATCAGATAAAGATACAAAAGTGAACGAGCAATCAACAAACTTATCAATAAGAAAAAGTTAGGGTTAAGTGGAAGAAAGCTGGTTGAGATGCTCAACTCAAACAAGCAGTTAATTTTATCAATCACTCAAAAATCTTGATGCAAATTATTACCTTGTCTTCCTACCTTCAATGGGTTTATTTTCTCTCCTTCTGGTTATAACTGCTCTTTTAACATCATCTGCAGTTTGCCAAGTTGAAGGTATGTTTCTGTAGTCCACAACTTAAGAATTCAGTTTTAATTCAATTTCTGTTGAAGAAATCCTGCATGCTGAAGCTTCAATTTATTCATACCAACACAGAAATCCTAAGTAGAATCTGTTTATTCTTGGAAAATCTTGTCAAGTAATGCTAAAAAGCAGAGAACAGGACCAAGATAGGGTTCTAAATCTGTGAAATAATTGAATTCATATGCAGAGTTCGTCAGCATAGACTGTGGAGGCACAAGTAATTACACTGATAGTAGCACCGGACTGACATGGATTTCAGACTCTGGGATCATGAACCATGGCACTTCAGTGGAAGTAGAAAATGGAAACAGGGTGCAGTATCAGAGACGCCGAGACTTTCCCATAGACAGCAAGAAACACTGTTATACACTAAGCACCGAGGAGAGAAGACGATATCTGGTACGAGCAACGTTTCAGTATGGCAGCTTGAAAAATGGAGACACATATCCCCAGTTTCAGCTCTACTTGGATGCAACTAGATGGGCTACCGTGTCTATAGCAGATGCCTCAAGAATATATGTAGAGGAAATGATCATCAGGGCACCCTCAAACTCAATCGATGTGTGCATGTGCTGCGCCACCACTGGTTCTCCCTTCATATCAACTCTTGAGCTGCGACCCTTGAATCTTTCAATGTATGCCACAGATTTCGAAGACAATTTCTTCTTAAAAGTATCCGCAAGATTAAACTTCGGTGCTGCAGGCGAGGATGCTATCAGGTCTGGAAGATCCCTTCATATATTCTGCATCTACTAAGATTTTCGGCACAAAAATGTAGATTTTTTAAAATTGGACCTGAAATAATAGAAGGCTATAGAACCTAAACTAAACTTTTGCAGAAGGGCTAGTTTTCTTGGAAAAATATCCAGATATATGATGCCATCAACCTAAATTAAACTTCCTCTGTTCTTTTTTGTTTTTTGTTTTTGTTTTTGGTTATAAATCTCAGGTATCCTGATGACCCGTATGATAGAATTTGGGAATCCGATCTTATTAAAAGGCAAAATTATCTTGTTGGGGTCGCTCCAGGAACAGAAAGAATAAACACAACAAAGAACGTAGAAATAGGAACAAGAGAATACCCACCTGTCAAAGTTATGCAAAATGCAGTTGTTGGCACAAAAGGAGTACTCAGCTACAGATTAAACCTGGAAGACTTCCCTGCCAATGCTCGAGCTTATGCATATTTCGCTGAGATTGAAGATCTGGCTGAAAATGAGACTCGAAAATTCAAATTGCAGCAACCATATATACCTGACTATAGCAATGCAGTGGTTAACATAGCTGAGAATGCCAATGGGAGCTACACTCTTTATGAACCTAGTTACATGAATGTGTCTCTGGAGTTTGTTCTGTCATTCTCCTTTGTTAAGACCCGGGATTCTACACGAGGACCACTTCTAAATGCAATGGAAATAAGCAAATACGAACAGATTGCTTCAAAGACCGACAGGCAAGATTGTAAGTCGTTAAAGTCAGTAATCAGTATATATCTGTGCAAAACTGCAAATTGATCTTTTGGTTCGTGTATAACATAGCTTATATGGATGGGTTATTACGTCAAGATCAAATTATATGAATAACTTCTAAGTTCCAACAGTTACATTGCTGTATCAACTAAACTTATTGTTAACCATATTTTAATTTTGCAGTGACTGTTGTAAATACATTTCGCTTCATGTCTTCTGAAAGTTTCCAGATGAACGAAGGTGATCCTTGTGTTCCAACTCCCTGGGAGTGGGTAAATTGTAGTGCCACCACACTGCCAAGAATTACAAAAATGTAACATCTCCATACTTTATTGTTGACAAGTCTGTTGCATGCCAGCATCTAGTGAATTGGCATTCCATAAATGAGACATTTCAACAGCATTTTTTGAACACACAAGAATATTGACTTCCAACTTGCATCAAAAGAGAGTCGCTCTTCTAGATTGTGAGATACTGGGATAAATTATGTTTTAAGTTTGGACTAGAAGTAGATGGCAGCATCACGGAAAATTGTAATAAGACATTTCTAAGGTTCAGAGAATATTTGCCATTGTAAATATACGCTGCACGTTAAAGCTGTATTAATTTTTACTAACACTAATTACTTATGTTAGAAACCTTGCAAGAAGGAATGTCAAGGGTGAAATCCCATCTGAGCTTAACAACATGGAAGGATTGACAGAGTTGTAAGTAATAAAGCATTCTTAAAAAGAAAAATGCTTCTATTATTATTATATTTTAATGCAATTGCTTTGTAATATGTTCTGGTTTTCTTAGGTGGTTAGACGGAAACTTGATTACAGGGCCACTACCTGACATGAGCAATCTCGTCAATCTAAAGATTGTGTAAGTTCTTTAGTTTCACAAATACCCTTTTTTGGAGGGTTGGGGAGGAATTGGTTATTTCAGATTTACTAGCTTTCAAGTAGAAAACACCCTTTTTTCAGATTTACTATTTTTTCAATCGATGACATGCAGGCATCTAGAGAACAACAAATTGACTGGTCCACTACCATCTTACCTGGGTAGTTTGCCAAGCTTACAAGCACTGTATGTAGCAAATTTAGTTCATCAATTTTACACACCATAAATTTCAGAACAACTTGAAACATTTTCACTGCATCACTCCTCAATGTCTATTAATTATGCAGCATCTATGAAACTCTGACAGGTTCATACAAAATAACTCGTTTAGTGGGGAAATACCTGCAGGATTAGTATCTGGAAAAATCATTTTCAAGTAAGTGTGCCCATAGCAGCATATTTTTATAATATTTAAGTCAAATTTAGGACAGATGCTAAATATTTGACAATAACATCAGTATGAATATAATAGAAGTACCCCAGAAAGAAGTAATGGCCATATTGTCTTCTCTTCCAGCTACGATGGTAATCCCGGACTACATAGAGGGAACAAGAAACACTTTAAGTTGATACTGGGAATTTCAATTGGAGTACTTGTGATTCTATCAATATTATTTTTAGGAAGTTTGGTGCTAATGCATAATCTTCGAAGAAAGACATCTCTACAGAAAACCGATGGAAATGGTAAGTCAACCAAGTTAAATCCAGTGATTTTAACTTGACAGAGAACAAAAATTTTCAACTAAGCATTGTTGTGCCCATCAGGTAATTCTGGTTGCAGTAGAAATAAACCTGTAACTGGATACTCGTTTGTTCGGGGAGGAAATCTAATGGATGAAGGTATTGCTTGCTATATTGGGCTCTCAGAGTTGAAAAAAGCTACTGATAATTTTTCAAAGAAAATCGGCAATGGAAGCTTTGGATCTGTCTACTATGGGAAAATGGGAGATGGAAAAGAGGTGGCAGTTAAGATTATGACTGATTTATCCAGCCATGGGAACCAGCAATTTGTGACTGAGGTAGTGTACAAATTCAAACCCTTAAGCATTTCTGTATTTGAAACTTGAAAGAGAACAAATTTTGTATTAGCTGTCTCCTACTTTAAATTTTTACCTGCACGTTCATTGGGGTTTGCTTAACAATTCATAATGACAGTTGTCAGTAAGGAAGAGAGATCTTCAATCAAAAGAATTGGATACCTTGATTTTCTTAATTTCAATATGTCATATTAGGATTTTTATAGGTTTTCCAAATTATGTCCAACTGCAGAAGACCTACTTTAAAAGATGAATTTTTTAAGTAGCTGAGAGGAACTAGAAGAATTTAAGAAAATCTTTTAGTTCATTGATTGTAGAATCACAAATGCAGGTAGCCCTTCTGTCAAGAATTCATCACAGAAACCTGGTTCCTTTGATTGGATATTGTGAAGAAGAATATCAGCATATTCTGGTTTACGAGTTTATGCACAATGGCACCTTACGGGATCACATTCATGGTCTAATCCCGCACCCTTGTATTCATCTATTTACTTAGTAGTAAAAATTGTGTTATGAAATAAGATTCCATTTTTTTGATAGGTGCTGCTAAGCAGAAGCACTTAGACTGGTTAGTTCGTCTTCGTATTGCAGAAGATGCAGCTAAAGGTTAATTACTGACCAAGTTCTATAGGTTCATAAGTAATTATACTTTTAAGTTAACTCTTAACAGTTAAAGAATAATTATCTATTTCTGTAGGTCTTGAATACTTACACACAGGATGCATTCCTAGTATCATACACCGAGATGTAAAAACAAGCAATATTCTCCTAGACATCAATATGAGAGCAAAAGTGTCAGATTTTGGACTTTCAAGACTAGCGGAAGAAGATTTAACTCATATATCAAGTATTGCACGGGGAACTGTAGGCTACCTGGATCCTGAGTAAGTTATGGGTCTTGTGTCCATGTCAACATATATGAATGTTTTATCCTGCATATGCTAAACTCAGTTTGTACTTTTACCGAACAGGTACTATGCAAATCAGCAATTGACGGAGAAGAGTGATGTATACAGTTTTGGAGTTGTCCTGCTGGAACTGATATCTGGAAGAAAGCCCGTGTCATCAGAAGATTATGGTGCCGAAATGAATATTGTCCACTGGGTATGTTTGTCTTCATTGATCTTAAGAGGAACATAAGCATCACATCAATAAATCCCAGCAAACTATATATTATACTGACATAGTTCATATTGCAACATAACGAGAAGCTGAATCAACATGAACATGTAGCCGGTCATAGGAAGCAAAAGGATTCTAGGAATTTATAGTACAAAACAGAATTATGATAATATGTATATATTTATTTTAGGCACAACAATTTAGTCCAACATTATGTATTCATTCGTAAATTGTATGAATTTATTTATTAGTTGAATACTGATATATTATGGAGTGAAGGCCAATTTTGTCTTACAAAATTAATCCACAGTTAATGGCAGATGTTGAAAATCATTGTCTCGCTGTGCAGGCTAGATCATTAATTCGTAAAGGGGATGTGATGAGCATCATGGATCCTTCTCTTGCTGGAAATGTGAAAACTGAGTCCATTTGGAGGGTTGCTGAAATTGCTATGCAATGTGTGGAACAACATGGCGTCTCCAGGCCCAGGATGCAAGAGATCATTTTGGCCATACAAGAAGCTATAAAGATTGAAAAAGGAACAGAAAGTAAGCTCAAATTATCACCCTCAGGAAGTGCAAAAGCTCAATCTTCGCGAAAAACTCTACTTACAAGCTTTCTGGAAATTGAGAGCCCTGACTTGACTAATGGTTGCCTCCCATCAGCGAGATGATTTTGCACACGCTACACCCTATCTCATAGCAATCGAGATAGGTTTTGTATATTATATCGTTTTCTTTTTGTTTATTATAATCCCATATGCTTACACCATAGCCACATTGACATGATGCCTTGCAAATCCTACTCTTAGTTCCCAATGAAATTGTAATCTTCCTTCTCTGTATTTGCAAATATATATGAGAAAATTCAATTCAGAATTAACTATTTCTTAGTGTTTTCATGAAATTTAATATTATTATTTTAAAATATAATGCCTCAAAAAATATTAGAAATAATTTACTTTAAAATTAAATATTATTGTGTGTGTGGAATTAATTATTAAAAATAATTATAGTGTTTAGATGACTGAATCTAATTTATCTTTAAAAATTAACATATAAAAGTGAGAATAATATTTTACACTCACTCAAGCGACGTGAGAATAATTTGACCTAATTCATCCCTAAAAAATAACTTATAAGATAAGGATTATTTTATTCTTATACTGATGCTAAAGTAACTTGGTGTGAACTTCCAACATTAACCATGGAAGGTCAACTTAAAAATGATATGGAAATTCCAATGTTATGTTAATTGATATTGTTTGTGAATTGACAGATTGCGGTTCAATTTGAACATCATCGTAAGGAAAGAAAGAAAAATGAAAAGAATAAAGAAAGGAGTAGATGATTGAATTGGGTTTCTCACTTTCTGTATCTAGAAGACGAAAATGAAGAGTGATGAGGAACAGAGAAGGGAATCCGTCGCAGTTGCCAAGTGGGGCATTTCACCCACTCACTCACTCACTTACTCACATTTTCCTCCTTTTGGACACGACGACGACGACGATTCCATATATAATAATGAAGGTAGAAAATAGGAATAGCATTATCTGTATTGGATCGGATTAGCGACAAGGGTTCCTCTCAAAGCCGTCAATTTCTAAGCGTAAATTTCTGAGTGATCCAGAATTTTATATGTATATTTTATCGTATTTTTATAAATTGTATATAATATTTACTAAGTTACAATATTAATGTATTTAAATATTTTTTTATATTTTTATATTTCTTAAGTTTTTTATTTTTTATAATTTCTATTTTAAAATAATAATAATAATGTAAAAAAAATTCAAAACATTTAGAAATAAGTTAAAAAAATTTTAAAAAAATAATGAAAACATAATACTTCAAAAAATTTAAAAAAAATTTCAAAAAAAGAGAGTAAAAATTTCAAAAAAATATAAATAAACTTTCAAAATATAAATAAAAATAAATAAAAAATACTTAAATATATTAATACATCTAAATATAATTTAAAAAATATTATATCACAAACCTAAATAGTGCACGGCTCACCAAATTATAAAAGTATTATAACTAATTATATAATAATATATAACAAATAATTAATTGCTAGTTTATCCAAATTATTCAATAATTTGCATCAAACGCAGGATGCCATTTTTATTTAATTTATAATTAGGTGGCCAACCCATGTGTTCTTCATGAATCGGATAGGATATTGGATACAAAATAAGATTTCTTCAACGTCAACTCACTTGCAAAAACTCCTTCAACTTCGGAACTATTTAATTCCCTCCTCTCTCTTTTTTTTTAATTGTAACATATAATTCAATCTTTTTGAAACAATTTAAAAAAATAAAGCTTGATGTTTCCCTTGTGAAGTATATATAATACTTTGGCTTTTCAGAAGAAAAAAAACTCTTATTAATGTTTATTTATATATAGGTTAATCAACTATAATTGAAGATAATGTAGATTATTTGTTTGGTAGAAAAATAAATATATATGTACCTTTTATATTATTTTCTAAAAAAGATGCATATATTTTAAAATTCTTGAAGAACTTCATTCATGGCATTTATGTGACATCTTTCATCTCATTCTAATTTCATTCATCCTCAAGCAATAATTTCATGTATGCTTTTTCTCTTATTTTAATTTTTCTTTTATAGATATAAAGATAATTAATTAAAGGATAGAGACAATTTGTCACTAGAGGCTTCTTTATATAAATAAAAGGTTTTGGTCCTCTAATTTTGTAATTATAATAATTTAGTTCTTAGTATGTAGATGATCAATTTAGTTTTATAATTTTTTAAAATATTTTAATGTTAGTCTCTTATTAAATTATTATTTAAAATTTAATTTTAATAGTTAAAATATAAAGTGTCTGGTCAAATATGAGCTAAAGGTGAATTAAGCTTAGACAGAGTAATAATTTATGTTTAATTTTGAATAACAATTTAATAGAGGGACTAATATTAAAATATTATAAAATATTAAAATATTTAATTATTTAATTTAATACTACAAAATTAAATTATTACAATTAAAAAACTAACAGAACCAAAAGTATAAGATATCTAAAATAATAATGCTTTTCTATAAATTATGATATATATATTTTTAATATTTTTAAACCATCAAAATAAAAGTAGTAAGGCTTAAAACATATAACTAATTTTCTTCCATAGTTGTAAAAAAATGTATACATATGTGGGTGAGTCTGTGTAATAATTTCTGAATAAATAATATATAATTCATATTGTTTATTGGATCAATAAACACTGTTGATTGATATGATGTTACTTATTCTTATTTCCAATTAACTTAATGCTTTTATTTGTTTAATATATAAATTTAAAATAGTATTATTTGCATATATGTAAGACAAGGATTATTTAATTTGAATTTGATGATGTTACTATTGTAATACGTAGAGTTATCAAAACGGGTTGGGTTTATTGAGTTGACCCGTCCAGCCTATTTAAAATGACAGGTTGAATTTAACAATTTACAATTCTCAAAATAACGAATTGGCCCGTCCCGCTTGCAACCGATCAGGGATAGGTTGTGGTTTAAACGGGACGGGACGGGTTAGCATGTCCCGTTTGATAATACTAATAAAATAATTATTTTATTGATAAGATTGTAATCGGTTATGCATGTTCAAATGACTATAATTTTTTTAAAAAAAATTTATTTTAAAACAAAATCTAAAAAATTTGAATTTAGGACTATTCATCCTCAAACTTGTACATGGTGTTAAATTAATATTTAAATTTCATTTAAATATATTAAAAAAATTATTATTTTATATCTATTAGACATATTTTGACTTGATGCCTCATAAATATTTAAATTTTCAAATGATATTACATATTCTTCATTCATTATTTTGTTCTATTTCATAAGTAATTATTTAATTATAAAAAATAATTATTGTATTAAAAAAATAATTACATATTATAAAAAATAATTATTATATTATAATTATAACATACTAATTATTTTAATGTCAAAAATATTAAGTAAAAATTTGATTGTGCATTCCAATAATAATTTTTTAATAATTTTAGAAATATTATTTTAAAATAATATATTTGAATTTTTTATAAAATTTTAAATAACTTTAAAATAATATAAAAATAAATTTTCATATTTTTAAAATACCGAAACCTAACATACTCAAGCCATACAATGGCGAGGAGAGAGAAAGTAAAAAAGGACAAGAATTAAATGACAGGCTGCGGCCCTAAGCTTCGCAACGAACGCAAGTTATCGTGTTGTTTCGTCTCGTATGTCTCGTCTCGTCTCGTCTCGTCTCGTGTTTCATCACATTCAACATCAACACATTCTTATACGGCATCCCTTCCCCAGTTTTTCACACCATAACAACACTCATATCCAGAGCCGCCCTTCATATCCTTTAAGCAGCAAAGGTTGAAGAAAGCTAGAGAGAGAAAATCAAAATAAAAGGGCCTTTCTTTTTGTCACCGATTGCTTTTTTATTTCTATCCGGTTCTGCTTTTGGGTGGAAGATTAGGCTCCTCAAAATTGAAAACCCCGACCCCTCTTGCTAGTTTTTAAGTGCTCTTGACCCAGATACTGAGTTGATTTTCCGCTTTCCACGAAGTTAACACTGAGAGGGAAAGATGGAAACGATGCCATACCAGCTTTCCCGGTTACCTTACCAGGATTCCCTAAAAGTACTGGAGGCTGATATACAGCATGCCAATGCTTTGTGAGTTTAATTTTCCGCTTCAGTTTATTTTTTCTGATCGTCATATCAGCTTTCCTTTTGATTTTTAAAAAAGATAAAAGTTTTTGGGTTGTTGTTCTTTGTAGCTCAGTTTTTGATAAATGGCTTTAGGCGTTGAAATTTATCACCGTGATCACAATCGTAGTTAATTTCCTACTCGGTATTGATTATTTTGGTTGTTCCGAACCCTGATACTCATATAAATGTTTTCCAATATGGTATTTGGATGACTATCTCTGCTATTAATATGTCGCTTGTCTTTGTTTCTGGTCGATCAAATTCGGCAATAAGAACATACATCTTCATCGAATTTGTTACTCATAATCCCAATATTACTGTCAAATTATTTGGGGCAGCTGTGATTCTCTTTCTCTTGTCGTCTCCCCTCTAAATTTGGGTTCTGGGTCCGTTCTCTGTAGGGCTGCTGCAATTCCCAGAGCCAAGGGTGGGACTCTTCTTCAAATGAAACTGGTTTGCAATCACTGGGCTCCTCTCTTTCTGTTCTTGCTACAATGGATGGATTGTTCCTGCGCATGCTTTCTACACAGATATCTGAACCTCTTCCACATACTTGTATACAAGGTGAGCTCCTGGATGGATATCCATTATTTGTTAGCTCTTAATTTAAGAAATTTGGTTTTGTATTGTTCTGTTCCTTTTTGGATAAGTTTGCCAGTGTTTATTCGTTATCGCCCACCTTTTTTTTACTGTAGGTACACAAAGAGGGAAGATCAAACATGTCAACTCATGGAAGGAAAGCTACCATCAGGGACTTTTATGGTGCGTGAATTGTTGACTTGCAAAAAGAACCTTGTGTTATTAAAAAAAAGGAGTAATCGTGATGTTTTTACTAATTAATTCTCATGTCATTAAAAATTGAATTTTAGCCGTTATATTGCCATCTCTCCAGCGGCTTCATGGTAGCTTGGAGAAGTTGGAGATTTCTAAAGAAAGGCGCTCTAGCATAAAAGGTCTAAGTTCTGGAAAGAAGATGATTGAAGGAGATGGGAGATTAACCAATGTCGATCTGGAGAGAGAGGATGAATGTGGGATCTGCTTGGAACCTTGCACCAAAATGGTTTTGCCTAGTTGCTGTCATGCCATGTGTATCAAATGCTACCGCAAGTGGTAATCACATTATATTCCAGCAATTCACCTTACTACATATGCAAAGGGTTTAAGATTTTAACACTCTTGTATTGTGTCTGTCTTTCCAAACCTGCAGGAACACACGGTCAGAGTCTTGTCCATTTTGTCGTGGTAGCTTGAGGAGAGTTAATTCAGAGGACTTATGGGTACTCACTTGTAATGAAGATGTTGTTGATGCTGAAACAGTTTCCAAGGAGGACTTGTTGCGTTTCTACCTCTACATCAACAGCCTGCCAAAAGATTACCCGGATGCACTTTTCCTAATGTATTATGAATACTTGATTTGATTTTCCGCTTAATAAGAACAATTATGTACAGATAGAGAAAACCGGGGCTGCAAAAGTGAATAGGGTCTGGTGAGAAATACCTCTGGGCATTTCAGCATCGCTCTGGTAAGAGTAAGATAAATTTCTGGAATTTTATCCCATAATAATCAGCCGTTTCACTCTTGTGAATGTGATATATCTCATTGTAGAGTAGCTAGCTAAAGTAATAAGCGAATTCAGGTAGGAGGATCCTTCATTTAAAGCCAACTTGTATGTTACCTGTTAAAGCAGGAGGATACTGGCGTTGCCTTGCTGGACAAATCACTTTTAGTTTGCTTGTTATGAGAAATGAACAGTTAAAAAATGACAAGTAAAAAATAAGCAAGATATTTGTTATTTGAGCACAATTTATAAGTGTAGGTATGTTATTTAATTTTGGTGTATCTAGTTTTTCTCTCCTACTATCTTACTTTGGATGGGTAATGATAGGATGGAAGAGAAATTGATGAAAGGAAAATAATTTCCTTTGGAACTGTTAAAATAGAAGGAGGAGAACAGTTTTCCTTCCCTTTCTTCCAAATTTTATATTAGAGTTTTGAGCCTACCGACCCCTCTCATTTACTTTGGCGTTTCCAGTTCCATTTCGCCAGCCATTTCATTAATTTCTTTCCTTTTGATCTCGTCTTCAAGATTTCGTGTTATTACTAATTTAAGACTTTAGGAAAGAAAGTGGTTGAGCTGCGTAAGGAGTAGAGAAATGGCAAAGCAAAGGCATGGGGAGAGTCAAAGTAATCCCTTTCTGCAGTTGACAACATATAAATAATGATCCAATCCTGGTTCTAACAGGAGTGTGTTTGAACTTTGAACTTTGAACGGTAGTGGTCAAATATCATGCTATTAGTATTAATGCTCTAAGTAGATGAAAATGATGTTCACATTATATTTCTTCCAAGAACGGTCCGCTACCTACATATATTGCTTCTTGAAGAATGATGGATTTTTCCCAACTCAATTAATAACGCAAGTTTTCTATTTTTGTCTCTTCAGATGATAAAAGAGCATTGTTCAACCCAACAATATCTAACCTAAACTTGGATTTTTAAGATGCCACCAAAACATCATAATATGATGCTGAACATTGGTAAAGGCGATTGAAGATGTTTAGATGAATATATTTTCAGTTTTAAATGAAAAAGTTGGTAGTTTTGAATTCTTTTTCTTAATAATTATCATAAGCTTGTATTATTTACTAAATTTAAATATTGGTATCGCCTCTTAAAGCACTCGAGGAAGAAAATCATTGACCAATCCCTCCAATTAATAGAAGATCATTACGCAAAGCTCAATATTTGGAAACTTTTTTATAACAAATTTATAAAGTTTTGAAAAATCCAATCAATGATTTCGAATAAAGATTAGGGCAAATTAATTTTATGGGGTTTGATTTGTTATCTTCAAAATTTGTTTAATCGAGCAAACCAATTCAAGAAGTAGATGTAACAAATCATATAATATGTCAAATCAAGAAGATTTCAACAATCTAATCATACGAAGTAGAAGACATTTTGAAAAGATCAACCCAAGAAATTAACGATAAATTTTTTTGAATGGTGAGAAATTAACGTAAGATAAATTAAGAAATCAATTATAATTATGCGAATCTTAATTATAATGTTCTTATATAATATATTTAAAACAATTTAATTTTCTAAAAAAAAATTAAGACAATTATGATAAAATTAAGGAGAATTTATACTTTTTCATTTACATCTTTGCTTACCTTCGCAATATTTTTTTAAATTTATTAATTATAATATATTACTCATCCAACAAATTACATCCCACTATTTAATTAATGTTAAATTTAATAATTTTAGTTAAATTTAAAGAAAAATTGAATTTATCCACCTTATCTATTGGTCCAATTGTAATTTTTTCCCTTCACTTTAAAAAAATTGCAATTCCCCACTAATTATTAATTCTATTACAAAATGCACCATTCCATCCAAATTAAGTGTTATTTCTAACATTTTTAATGTCATGTGCCTATCACATGACTTGTATAGTAATATTATTTATAGTTTGACAAATTTGCCCTTTCTAATCTGAAAACCGGTCATCGCTCCTTTTTTCCTGCTCTTTCTTCATCTCCAACTCACCTCTTTCCTTTTCTGCAGAAACGCAGAGGGGAAGGAGAAATTCTTCTAGGTTCTTCACTGAGTTCGTGGATAAATTATTGGCAAGGAAGCAAATCTTGAAGGAACACATGACAAAGCCTTATCAATCAATGACTAATAAAAATTGTAGCCACCTAAGCTCATGAATTTGAATTATTAGTGATGGCTAGAGAATCAAAATCCTAGGCCTTAAGCCCACTTTCATCTTTTATTTTTGTTCCTGGAGAGACTTCCATTTTCTGCCTCTCTTGTCAATATTTGGGATTCACAAGAGTTTATAAACTTGGGCATGAATGGTATAAAATTTCAGATTGATGGTATTCACTCAAACTATTTTACTTTCAAATATATATTGAGGTTTTTTCATGCCAAAATTATGGGTCTAAGAGAAGTAGAATGCCATTTGCACCAAGACACAAAGAATACTGTGATTTAGATTTGGAAGACGCAACAATAATGGTGCACATGCAGGTTTTGAAGGAAAATTATATTTTCCAGATGCTTACCATGGTTATTTCCATTTATGGGTGCATGAAATGAGTGGCCTTGTACCTCGAGCAAGATCACAATGGCTGCTTTATTTTACATGGTTAGGTTGAGGATGAAGAAGATGACGAAATAAATGGGTTATGTGTCTATAGAACAGAAAGGGTAAAGATCAAAACATATATCATTTTATTAACCAAGTCACGTGATAAGCATATGACATAGAAAATATTAAAGATAATGTCTGATTTTATCGGCAGGGTGTATTTTGCAATAGGATCAATAGATTAGGTGAACATTGTAATTTCTTAAAGATAAGGGAAAAAATTACAATTGGACTAATAGATCATGGTGGATAAGTACAATTTTCTCTAGATTTAATTAAATTTTTGGTTTTTCAATATAATCCTCATATTTTTAATTTAAACAATGTTTGTCTTTATAATTTTTTAAAAGTTTCAATTTAATCTTTTCATTTAACCTCCATTAAATTTTTGATAATTTGGTCATTACCTATCTCTATTTAATTTAATTATTCTACATATATTAATTATTTTATACATTAATTAACAATAATTTTCACATCACATTTTTTATTCATAATTTCATTTCATTTTGCCTTATACACACCCCTCTTGTGCCCCTATTTATTTTTTATTTTAATTGTTTTTCTTCATTAATTATTTTTTGTTTTTGGCTTTTTGTCTTGTTAGATTTTTGGTTGGATTTGAGAAGTAAAAACCATGTAAGATCAAAAAATTACTTAACTATGAAGCAATCAACAGGTGAGAAAAAAGCAAAATTATTCTTTTAAATTTTTTATTATACACATAATTTACTTAATTAATTAAAAATAATATTAATTAAAGTTGTAAATAATTTTCTTTTTATCATTTGATAAATGGTTCTGGCCATGTGATTTTTGTTTTCATAATTTATCGTTTAAACTCTTAAAATGTAACAAATAATCCATTCAACTCATTAAAAAATAAAAGAAAAAAATACATAAAAATTAAATTTAATTCAAAAAGTTTTTAGACATTTCTCTTCTATCGAGTATTGATGGATTTATTTCTCTTCTTCGAGCAAAACTAATGGAAACAGAGACAGATATAACAACTATTTTTTAGCACATGGAAACTCAGAAAGAAAAAACAGACACCATGGAAATATTAAAAGAAGAACAGGAAAAAACTATTGCCACTTTAGAGAATGATATCACAATCTTGCTGTCTGCATGCACTGATACTACCAGTGAACTTCAGATTGAAGTTGAAAGAAATTTTGTGGGATCAGGCTCCATTTTTGTGTTTCTGAGTTGCTATCAGTATTTGAATGTGATAAAGTGTTGAACCAGTGAGGAATATGGAGAAGAAGAGAGGAAGAAGAAGGAGATATAGGAAGAAATGCAATTACTGTGTGTATTATATCATTAACTAGTAACAGAATATAGCTCCAGGAGCTTTTATACAGACTTTACAAGAAAACCAATCTCTAACCATTTACCACATCATTTACCAGAATGCTTTGTTGAAGACTGGCAACGTTCTGCTTAATTTCCCATTCATGCACCTTCGAATTACACTTACTAAAATCAGTTAGACCGTTTAATGGATAAGTATGTGAGGAGTTGATTTTACTATAAATAGGTAACTGAATTTTGTAACGGAAACATAAAACAGAAATGAAGGGTGTCGTGTGCGGTTGTGTCCGATTCTTGCTCTTTGCTAGATTCCCCTAAAAATAAACTTGAAATGACAGTTGGTGGACGACCTAACGCCCTTAATTTCCTCTTCACCCTCTCTTTATAAAATCCCTTCATTCTCATTCAATCTCATCCATCAGATTCTCAAATAACAAAACTTCACCAACTTCCCTCCTTTCTCCTTCTCGTTTCTCATTGTAATTCTCTCCATAACTCCAAATCCTTTTCCTTTCTCCCAAACTTCACCAGCAATTCAACTCAATGGCGGCTTCGGTAAGATTAATATATATATACCTTTTGATTTGGGTTTCCATTCCCATGCATGCATTATTGAATGAATATCGAATGAATGCTGCAGCATGATCAAGGGCAGGGAAGGCCTCTACCCAAGTTTGGGGAATGGGATGTGAATGATCCAGCGTCGGCGGAAGGATTTACTGTTATATTCAACAAGGCGAGAGATGAGAAGAAGACGGGTGGACAATCTGGGCGTGTTGCATCACAACGAAGATTTGATTCACGCAAAGATGATGATAAAGACAAGGATTCCACGTCCAAGGTAAAAATATTCATTAATTAACCATATATATATATATATATGATCATGGAAATTGGAATGGTGTCTCTAATTCTGAATTAAGGAAGCTGATAATTAATAATGCGTGTGCAGAAAAGGTGGTTTTGCTTTGGGCCTTGACAGAGGAGATCAGATTTGAATCTGCGCTCGTGCTTCATGTCTTCTTTTGAAGAGACCTGGCCAGACAAAGGGAATATCTATGGAGTATATATGCAGCTGCATGCAGCTTCTAGTTGATTTTCCCATGCACGTAGATCAAATGGATCAACTTTTAAATTAAACACTAAAACTTATGTAAATAGCTGAATCACTTATAAATATAATTTGTTTCTTGGGATTGTTCTAGTTCGATATATTCTAATAATATCAAAGTGGGCTTCAATTCTTCCTCTCACTAAACGTTGCCTATTAATTACTCTTCATTCAAATTCCTTCTGACCTGAACTACTATCAATCTTAATTTCAATCAGAAAAAGCATCTCAACTTATTATGAGAGAAGAAGAACTAGCTAGTAATTATAATCTTCAATCAGAAAAGGCATCTCAACCCATCTCTCTCTTAGACTCGCTGGAGGTGAGGTTATGTATAATGGAAGAGTTAATTTAATAAACTCTAGAATGATGGTTTTAATTAATCCAAAGGGTCAAAATTTTCTGAAATATATGCATGGAGCAGAAGGAGAAGAGGAGCACAAATTCTTGCATGCAATAAACTATTTTTATTGAATTTGTTTTAATCTTTAAATTAATATACCTAAACTATTAGTTCACTAACCTCATTGTTCAACTATTAATCTTCTTCTATAACTACCTATGATTTCAGATAATTAAAAAAATTAAAAAGTTAACAGTATTCATATTTTTTTTACAATATTTATATGTAGAGGCAAAAAAAAAACTTTTTACACTTTACAGTCTTTATGGGAGTAATAATAACGGAAATTACGTCAAATTCCAAGCGCAGCTTCAAACATAATCATGATTGAAATGGAGGTTATTCACGTTCATGATTAGCCCTAACTCTCATTGAGAAATGGGGAAATCTAAATTTGTATGATTAATTCATGCGTTGGCACGTGCGTGTTACAACAATGACTACCTACCGTACACGCCAAGTGTGAAAAGGGTTTCGTATACTGTCGACAGAGTTGTCCTGGGTCTTTCTCTTAGTCAAAGTGTCAAACACCACGTGGGAGACTTGGAAAGCGAGGATCAATGCTATTGTTGTTCGCAACATTTCTGATCACCAATAATCCTAGTTTGATTCGATGCAGTCACGGAGTGTTCGAGTGAACTCCTCCAACCCGAATGTACAGAGAATGGCAAGCTGTGCCGTGGAAGGAGGGTGTCCCAGCGACTATCTAGCCATCGCCCTTTCCATCTTGGCTTTCCTTATGTGAGTTTCTTCTTCTTATTTTCTTTTCACACTCAATCAACCCAAATAAGAAGAATTAGCCATTCCATACAAATGATTTCGCCACGAAATTAGCATTCGTTCGTACTGGGGTATAATTTCTTTCCCAGTTCGGCTAATCGAGTGATGGGAGATTAATATCGCTGCTTAAACTAATAAAGAAAAATCCTTTCTGGTTTTGGTTCATTTCCTTTCTCAATCCCTATTTGTGAGAGTCTGTCTCTGGGGAATCAGATTATGTTTATTCATCCAGGTTTAAAAACAATACATAGATCATAGAGATCTTGCGATTTGTGAAATATTATCGTTGTTGACTTCGGGAAAGTCATCTGGTTGTAGGTGAAAGAAACGTTACTTAGCACTTTTGCAGATGAAACAAGTTCTTTTCTCATTTGTACTCCATATGGTTTCAGAAATTCAGCATGCTCATCAATGAGCTGCTTTTCTTTCTGTGTTGCTCATCGATGAAGGAAATTCTCTGGTTTCTTTGTTCCATTAATTTGAGATGGTAATCAAGAATGAAATTTAGTCTTTAACTTTAATGATTAATGTGATTCCAATATAGGGCGGTTTGGTTTGTTCTTCTGTCTTATCATTATAATATCTTTGTTGTTGACAGACTCTTAATAACATAATTTCATGCGTGCCCTTTTGGTTGGCTTTTATCTCTCAGGCTTCTCTCCTGGTCAATATTCCTCTTTCTAGTTAACAAGGTTCCTCGTACTAAAGGCAGCGGCTTTTGGATTCCAGTGATTCAAGTTGTTGCTAGCTTCAACCTTCTTCTATCAATTGTGGTAGAAAGAAAATTCTCAGTCTCTGTTATTAATTTTCTGCGATCAGTAACTTTCCAGTTTTAGTTGTTCATTTGTTACTGCAGTATCAGCTGACTATTGCACCATTGGTTTCATGCTTAACTTATATTTAATTTTTATGAAGATGTCTATCAATTTCTTGAAATTCAAAAGGAGACATTGGTGGCAATCTTGCTATATTTGGGCAGGTAATTCATTCTATTTCCATCTTTCATGACTTGTTTATATTGTTTTTTCATCTATTCATACTTGCTATTTGCTAATAAGAAGTTGATGCTTCTATTTGCTTTCAGTCTGGGGTGAAGGTCCACTAGGGTTTGGTTTGCTGTTGAGCTGTCGCATAACACAAGCCTTCCAACTATATTTTATTTTTGTCAAGTAAGTAAAGGCTTATGATCCTATCAAGTGACAACTTGGAATTAACTTATGACTGTGACCCTGTAGGTGCCTTCGGCTATATCTTTACCTCTTAACCATCCAAGCAAACTCCCTTAAGCAGATATGACCATATCTTCTGTCTCTGGCCTAAGCTCATCATCCATTGCCAAAAGTATTTAGTCTGTATTTTACACTGGACATAGCAGATAACCTGTTCAATTGATTCTTCTACTATTGTACTTGTCTAACTGGTTTTGATTGCATACCTATGTTTCAAGTGAACTCATGGGGGCTAGTGGTATTTTTAATAGTGCTATTATTTGGTAATTGGTAGGCATTGTTGACCAAAAGAAATTGGCACTTGGCTTAGTACTTCATGAAGTTCAAGTTCGTTTTTCTTGTAGCTTATTATTTATTCATTGCACTCCTTAATAGCTGAAGGAGTTGTCATATGTTTATCATTTGTTTATAGAATGTTACTTTGCTTTTTGATATTTCAGGAGGCGTTTACCACTTATCAGATCATATTTTCTTCTTCCACTTATTCTATTTCCTTGGATTGCTGGTGCTGCTTGTAAGAATCTTTTATTTATTTTTTATTGATTGTAAATATAATATCAGTAAATTATTCTAACTACTTCCATGAAATTCACATTTTTCATCTCTTATTATCCGATATTTTGTATAATTTTAAAATTTTGGTAGACTTCGTCTCCTTTGGGTCATCCATTTTAAAGTATTTCCTAAAACAAACTCTATTTTGATGATTGAAAATTTTTTTTGTATCAATAATATTCCCAACAGCTTGTGGTAATTCTGGCATTAATCATCCAAATTGTCCTAATCCCCCCTTCCCTGTCTCGTTCATTTGCTTTTTTCCTATGTGTAGTTTTAACTGGATAGTTCATTCATGGTTTAGTTATCCATATGAAGAAGCCTCTAAGCTACCGCTGTCACATGAGGGCCCAGTGGACAATTCCAGTTGTATGCCTCCATGCATTGTATGTAGCCATTCTGCTTGGAGTTACAGGAGCTGTTCGTCATATAGAGTTCAGATTTGATGAACTCAGGGACCTCTGGCGGGGAATACTTGTATCAGTTTTGGCCATTGGTACACTTTTGCCTAGGTTCTGTACGAGACTTTGTAATTATCTTTATTTATATTAAGGGTCCTGCTAATCAATCCCTTGAGGACATTAATTAAGGTTTAATGAAGACACCATTCCATCAATAATTCATTTAGTTTTTCAGCAAATGGCTTTATTTTTTATACAAATTAAAGTCAATCTAAAAAACTAATGCAGAAGTCATGCTAGGTAGTTAGTGCATACTTTTAAATATAAAAATGTTTTGATTTCTAATATTAATACAAAATTTCAGTGCATTAGTTACATCAGTCACAGTATAAATTTGTCTTAATCAATATCCTATGGCACTAGTTTGCGAAAGCCTTATGTAACACAGGATAGTTTACTTTTTGATGAGATACTGAAACATATGTTTCTCATGGTATCCAAAGATGATGTAAAAACTGCAATTAATGCATCTACCTTTCTCACAGCCTTTAGACTGGTTTACAAAGACCAGCATGCAGAACAGGCGTAAAAAACACCAGGGGTCTGAGGATAGTACTTCACTTAATTAATTAACTGTCAATGTAATGTTTATGAAAATTTGAGCTCAGATGAGCTCAGGATGTCTCAATTTGGTGGCTTTAAAAATTTAACTGTTTCTCCTTTTTACTCCCAGTTGTGTGGGTTACTGCTTACATACTGAATGAAATTCATGACAATATTTCATGGCTTCAACTTGCCTCCCGATTTCTGCTTTTAGTTATGGTATGCTTCCCTACTGCTTCTTCTGTTGCATAGAAATGCTATAACTGACATGTTTAGTTGATTGAAAGTTGAAAATTAGATCGTCATTTTCTGATCTTGTATTTACTTCCAGCTTATGTTGGATTTCATTTAACAGGCTAGCATACTCGTAATGTTTTTCTTTTCTATATCAACTTCACAACCGCTGCTCTCACAAATCAGCTTGAGGCGAAGGGAATCCAGAGAGTTTCACACGATGGGCCAGGCTCTGGGCATACCTGATAGTGGGGTATTAGCACAAAGTGAACCAGTTTCTGTGATAGATACTAATGAACCCTTGGATAAGCTTCTCTTGAACAAGAGATTCCGGCAGTCGTTTATGGCATTCGCTGATAGGTTACATATCCTTCTCTGTATTCCAATTTCTTGGTGGACATTTAAGGAAAATGTAGGTTGAATATTACCTGAAGAAAAATGATAGTTCTCTTTTAATTTTCTTAGTGGACATTTGAAAAAAAAAATACTCCAGGTGCAATGGGTAAATTTTTTTTTTCAGAATGTTGATTGAAGATGACAGATGTTAATTTTGCACTTCTAAAATTTCAGTAAAGATAAATGGATCCTTTGTCTCTGGAAAGCTTTGGACCGAAAACATGAAATGAATAATACTTCTGTTCAATTTATTTACAGTTGCTTGGCTGGGGAGAGTGTGCACTTCTTTGACGAAGTGCATGAGCTTAGTAAAATACCAGAAGATGACTCTGTGAGAAGGATCTATATGGCACGTCATATTATTGAAAAGTACATAGCTACAGGTCTTTAACTCTGGTGCCTTCCTTCTTTGTCTACTCCCTTGTTTTTCTCCATGATGTCCAGCATTTGTCTTGTATAACTTCAAAACTGTAAATCCTGAAATCTCTTCACTAGTCTATGAGCACTGCCATTTAAAATAAACGCAGTTATATGCCTCAGCTATTGAGTTTCCTCTTTCCAGTAAATAAGATGAAACTTGACAGTGTGAAGGATTTTTAATACTAAAGAAATTATTTATTGCAAGTTTAACTTCCAAGTATGTGAGAACCTTTTGTTTTGTTTTTTTCTTAAATGTAATGGTACAGGTGCAGCAATGGAGGTGAACATTTCTCATAGAAGCCGGCAAGAAATTTTGACAACTTTCAATCTTGCACGCCCTGATCTCTTCCATAATGCTCTAAATGAGATAATCCAGCTGATGAAAACGGTAAGCTAAGTTGGTTAGGTTGAAACAACTTGACTGTACCCCTTAAGACTAGTAGGGCAGTGTCATCTAAATCATATTGTTCTTCCCCAGAATTTAGCAAAAGATTACTGGTCATCAATGTTCTTCATGAAGTTCCGGGACGAATCCATTAAGAGATCTGATGGCCATGAGCTGGAGCAGATGACGGAGTGGAATTTCTCTCCAAGGTTGAGTTCTGTGCATGGTACAGATGATCCTTTTCACCAGGAGCATCTACTGAAGAGTTCTGACTGTAGCCACGATTGACACATGACGATTCAGCACCCGTAGACTTTTATTCTGGTTTATAGGAACATTGTAATTATATAGTCACACAAGTTTCATGTTTTAAAAATGATTTGCTGGTGTACTTTTCCCACAACATTTTTAGTTTGACGAGCGCCAGCCATGAAATATGAAAGAATGATGGAGGGAGGAAGAGAAAGGTCGTCAACTGCAGAAGGGACAGTATGTTATTTTTCTTCTCAATATCTGTACAAATAGGACAGTCTATTGATATGCAGTATTGATACTGTTATTTTCCCTTAGTGTTAGGTACTAGCATTGTAATTTGCAACAGCCATTTAAAGCATTTCAGGACATTATCTCACTTTGATAGAGGTTGCAGCACATGGTTGTAGGGACATGGTTGTAGGGCAAGGGCCCAACCTATATGATCATGGCAAGAGGGACCAAGATCAGTAAATTTGTTACGTGAGAACAAACATATCACACAAGTTTGTTAATGGGCGGATATGGTTCGGAGGTTCGATGCATTTACTAAGTATGAACTGTTGGTCTGCTCATTATTCGGTTACATGTTCTTCTTGCTTGGGTTTTTGTTTAATACACGTATTTCTGTTTTTAAGTTGAAAACTGTTCGAAAGTCGAAACTTTTGTCTATGTAAAAGTAAATAAAAGTAAAAGCAACGTACTTTTACTACTGAAGAGGGTATTAGTGTCAGGAGATAGTTATTACCCTTTGTCTGGAATCTAGATGTGTACTTGAAAGTGCAACTTACATTTTAAGGAAAGGTTCTTCTTCCACAGAACTTACATCCAACTGATATGTAAAGAAATAGTTTTTTGTAGGAGTTAGGATATATTATGCGAATAATTTGTTAATCTAATGACATCTCTTTTGATGTTAAGAAAATTTGATGTCATGAATTTGATTTTACTGTCATTTCTTTCTAAATTCTCAAAGCAGTATTTTTTTTATCATTTGATATTATACATTTTGAAATTCATATGTTGATAACTTATTGATTAGATTATAAATTAAAAAATAATGCAAAAATCTAAAAATACTATAATGTGAAGTTCAACTTTTTGAATGATTGTACTCTCCCTGACATCACTCTTTTAAGGTGACATTTGATATCAAGAAAGTTTTTTCATTCCTGAAGAAGTGGGGTGGGAAAAAAATTTTCTCTTATTTGGTAGAGGGGATGAAAAATTATTCCTAAAAAAGTGAGATGCCTGGAAATCTTAAATGTGAAGGGGAGCATGAATTTTTATTCCCACCATAATTGGTGGGAAAGTTATTTTTCCATGGGAATGGGAAAATTGGTACATAACAAATGACACAATTATTCCTCTGTATACTCAAAACCCTAGTATCTCATTTCATATTCTGATTTTCACAAATTGAAAGGCTCCAGTCTCTCGCCCACAAATTGCGTAAGCGATCGTGAGCTATGTCTTCGTAGTGAGGTTCGTCTTCGCACAGTGAGGTTCGTCTTCTGAGATTTACTTCTATAATAGAAAATCATAGAACTTTGCTTTGCTTCTGAGAAGAACAGGGTAATGGACAGTAGGATGCTCGTACATTTGGGTATTAGTTTGTGATAAGGGACTGAAAATTTTGAGGCAACGTGCTTAAATTCAAATATTGAATATCTTATAAATTTCTATATATTTTGGAAAATAAATGAAGGGTGGAAAACCACTAGTAGACATGAAGAGCAGAGGTCGTGTGTGGAAGCAGATGCAGTTAGCGGAGACACATTATAGAATTTCATAATTTGTGTGGACATAAAGGGTTTGTAGCTGCTAAGTGACCCTCATCGACATAAAGCTTAGCTGAAGCTGATAGTGTATTATTTTGCCACTTGCCACCAAAGCTTTGAACCTCTTTCTCTCTTCTCTTTCCACCTTTCACCCCCACAAAGGACATCTGTTCATGATCTTGATCAATGAGGAACTGGATTGCACATGCACAAAGGGTAGATATTGACTCCTCCCTATACTTAATTTAAACAACTGGGACAGGGAGACAGAGCTATAAAAGCCAGTAATTTAGGTGAGAGCGTTGTAGGGGAAGAGAACCAAGCATTTATATGAAGTACACAAATCATGTAATAATACTCCAACTGCATGCTTGACCCTTCAACCAACCTCACTATGAAATGATTATGCACTTAGTTTATTAACACTTAATTTCAAACTAATATCTGCTATAATTAATTTGACTATGCGATTACTTCGACATATAAATCACACTTGGCTTAATCTTATTAACCCAATAGTTTATCCATGAATATCGGTTACATCAATTTTGTTGAGGACATTGTTGTAGTTAGACACGTCAACTTCAATATCTAATAATGAACGGTGAGAGAAGCATGCAGTCAAAATAACATTTAAATTCGGATCTACTTGGCGAACCAAATTCACACTCTGCCCCGTATTTTTTTCATACTGATCTCTTTCCAGGAGAAAAGCAGTTCCCCATCTATTCAACTAAAACCTTCTTCCCAACGCAACTGCTCCCTAAAATTTCAGGATATATACCCTTTGATAAAGTTTTGAAATTTCCTTGAACTTAGTATGGCAATGGAGTGGCCAGATTTCTTCCTCCTGGCAACTTGCACCTTAGGATTTATCTCTCTTTTCAAAGCTCTAATCCATTGTCTTAGGTGGGTGTGGGTTATGTTCTTGAGGCCACCCAAGAATCTCAAAGACTATGGTTCATGGGCTATTATCACTGGTTCCACCGATGGAATTGGCAAAGCCCTCGCCTTCGAATTGGCATCTAAGCGACTCAACATTCTATTGGCTGGTCGAAACCCTCAAAAGCTTGAAGCTACAATGAAGGAGATAAGAGATAGGCATGGTGGGAATGTTGATGTCAAGTTTTTAGTCATGGACTTGGAAAATGTTAACGGAGAGGAAATGATCAAAAGAATAGAGGAAGCAACAAAGGGTTTAGATGTAGGTATTTTGATTAATAACGCAGGTATGGCAGAACCTTATCCAAGGTTCTTTCATGAGAATGATTCGGAGCTGGTCGATGCTATTATCAAAGTGAATTTGGAGGGACCAACTTGGGTTACCAAGGCAGTGCTTCCAGGAATGATTGAGAAGAAAAAAGGAGCAATCATAAACATCGGCTCTGGTTCCTCTGTTGTGGTTCCCTCCTATCCTTTATTTACCACCTATGCTGCTACAAAAGCGTAAGTGTTTCTATTTAGCGATTCAAAAGAGTTAATTTAAAGCATTTTCTTTTTAACCCCAAAATCTTCTTCATGCCAGGGAATAACAGACATGCACCCAAATATTCTAAATCAAAATCGTCTTTTTTTTTCTTCCTCGCATTCAAGTGAACCATGCAGAAACTGAGTAGATTCCTTCATCTGATTTTCTCACGAGGATGGAGTAGTTGTTTGTGTTTTATGTTATCCTTAACCACAATTAATTCAAGCATAATGGCGTTGGAACAGATATTTTGCAATGTTCTCAAGATGCATCAGTTTGGAATACAAAGCAGAAGGAATTGACATCCAGTGTCAGGTTGTTCAAGGCTGTCCCGATCTCTGTCTTAATAATTTTACTATAGGTTTTAATAATGAATCTTACATTGTGATTGTTGAGTTATGTTCATATATATAGGTACCACAATTTGTATCAACAAAGATGACAAAGATGAGGGCGTCTCTGTTCGTTCCAAGCCCAGAGACGTACAGCAAAGCCAGCACCAGATGCATTGGTTATGACAGTCTCTGTGTGCCCTACTCCTTCCATTCTCTGCAGTGCCTACTCATTCGGACCATTCCTCACCCATTGGTTAATTGCTGGATAATGCGTTTTTTTCTTGATTTGCGCAAAAGAGCGCTCTTGAAGGATTCCAAGAAAACCCATTAGCAGCTACTAAGTGCCAAGTACCAATTCAAAATGTCACTTGCCTATTCATAACAACCACTTATGCAGTAGAGCTTTTCCTTAGTATCTTCTCTCCTTGTGGGAATATTTCCCTTCTTCAAGATAAGAGTTTCAGTTATTTTTGTTTGTATTAATGAAGATTTGCAACTCAATCTATCAGTTTCTACAAATAAAAAACATACCTCTATTTTTTTAAAAAGAAAATATATTATTTTATCTTAAGAATGTGGTGCTAGCTAGCTTTTCTTTAGCACTGCAGAGCCAAACCAAACTAGGTCACACTCATGCTGTCATGCGAAAATGAATGAAATTCAAATGAATAAATATCGCGTAACAAAATCCAACTTGATAGTTGCCATATTTCCTTGCCTTTGAACTGGCATCTAAAGGATGGATGTATGGGAAATGTTTTTGGAAAAGTAACTTAAAAAAAAAATGTATTTTTTGACATTTTAAGTGTTTAATAACTACTTTTAATTATAAGTGTTTTTTTTTTAAAAAAAGGTTGAAAAGTAATTATTTTTAGAAGTTTATTTTTTGGGCTTCTAACTAAAAACAGTTTTGAATGAAAGAGAGAGAAAATTTTAGTATCAAAAATACTCTTTCACTATTAATATATTTTCATTCATATCCATCCTATGTACAATTTTTATTTTTTTATACTTTTAATAAAATAATAATAAATTTATTTTAAAATTTATATTTATAAAATAAAAATAATAAAAATAATTCTTAATGATTTATAATTTTAAATTTATTTTTAACAAAAAAATTAATTTTTAAAATTTAAACACAATATAAAAAATACTTTTACACATCATTTTTAATAATTTTACCCGCATAAAAGTGATTCTATATTTTTATATCTAAATACAAAAAATTTATTTTTTTAGTAAAATTACTTTTACATAATTACATCTAAATATCAAATACATATTTTTTTTTTAAATTAACACTTCTATTTAAAGTACATGTTAAAAAGTACAAACTTATATAAATACCCCTTAACCTTGTGTTGGTTGGTCGAAACCCTCTAAAGCTTGAAGCTACATTGAAGGAGATAAGAGAACAACATGGTGATGGCGGGGATGTTGAAGCCAAGTTAGTGGTGATGGACTTGGAAAATGTGATTAGGGTGGAGGTGATCGCGGTGCAATTTAGTTTGATTTTGAGCCAAATCACAAACCAAACAAATAATAAAATTACAGTTTGATTCAGTGAAAAGTGAAGCTAGAAATTGGCCCAAATCAAATCGTCAATAAGCAGTTTGTTTTGGTTCAATTTTGCACTTTAAAATACTTATATTAAAATATTTTTTAAAATTGATAAAACATATATGTACGTTTTGTTAATTTTAAAATATTTATATTAATCTCTTTTATTATAAAATATTCAAAAATAATTTAATTTTTTGATAATTTATAATACATTAAATTAAACTAATAAAAATACTTAAAAAATAAATTTAGTATGTTTTTTTAACAATATTATTATTAGAATAAATATTTTTATATAAATTAAAGGGTTTTTCTACCCTAAGCTACTCAGGTTTTTAAACTTTTAAATTTTAAATTTTTTTGTAATTTTTATTTTAAGAAATAAATTAAAAAAATTCATAACACAATAATTCAAAATAAAATAAGAAAACAAAAAAGTAAAAAAAAATATTTTTTATTTTTTTCAATTTTTAAATTATTTTAACTTATTTTTTAAAATAAAAATTATACAAAAAATTAAAAACTAAAAAATTAAATTTAAAAATTTAAAACGAATATAGAATACTCGAATAGGATAATATGCACCTAGATTAAAACTATAAAAATGTGAGCATATATTTAGGTGAATATAATTGGTTTTATCATGACATAATTTATGATCAGTGTAATGTAGGTCTTATTATATATCAGCAAACCTTAATACATTGAACAAATATGTTACTAAGCATTATTGCAATATATATTGTCAATTGTGTTCAATAATTTTAGAAGCAAGTTTCAAATAATCATTAGTTATAATTGTTAAAATATTTATTCAACTTACTGAATTAAATTAATTATTTATATATACAAATAAATTTTTTATAAAAGAATTTACAGTGATATATGTGTGATAAAATAAATTCATTAAAGAGTTTTCAAAATTAAAAAATATAAATATATGTTTTATAAACTTGAAGGTACGGTTTGATTTGGTTTAAACCGAGGTTTGTGATATCTAAATAGTAAATTAAACTTCATATGTGTAGTTTGAATGTATTGGAATTGAACCATACAATTAAGAGTACAGATTGATTTGGTTTCAACTACAGTTCAATTTGATTTAGGCATTTTTGTGGTTCAATCTGAATCTCTAAACTAGAGGAAACAATGAGTTACAATCGTAGGATGGGAAGCTCAGGCAACTTGAATAAGGGCGTGCAGTATGGATGATCCATCAAGGCAGTCCATGCTAACAGAATCCCCTCCTGTACAGGAGGTGTTAAAGTTAGCCGGCCTACTTAGGCTTCATGGACCACTCCCATCATGCTCCACCCTTCATGGGGTTTAAGGTAGTAAAGGTGACCTCACCAAGATTCGAATTTCCTACCACTAGGTAAACACATGATAGGGGTGGTTCATGTAGCCCAAATGGACGGACCAACTTTAACAAGTGGGGATCTAGGTCTAAGAAGTAACACAAGGTTTAGATGTAGGTTTGTTAATTAATAACGCAGGGTTGGCAGAACCTTATCCTAGCTCCAGGATCCCTTCATGTACATGAAGGGATCATGTTCAGTTCACCATAGGATGAGACAAGTAGAGGAGGAGGGAAGGGCGACAGCCTCGACACCCTTAGATGTTAACAGGACCCAGTCCTATACCTAACAGGATCTGGGTCCCTTATCCTAGGTTCTTTCATGAGAACAATAAAGAACTAATAAATGTTATTACGAAAGTGAATTTGGAAGGACCAGCTTAGGTTATTGATGAAGTTAGTTGGCGTCGCCTATGCTCCCTATTCTGATTGCGTCTTGTGTATTAGTGCATGGATCCCCTCATGTACTTGAGGGGATCCAGATCTTTCTAAACCCTTGGATGCACGGGCAGGGGACAATGATAGAGGAGACAACAATTGGATAGAAACTTATGAATAAAAGTATTATACGACGGTTGCACATGCGACCGTCTCTAATACAGGGGCGCAGGCCCCATGCCTGTGGAGTGGGGCTCACGCCCCTGTTGTGAGAGACGGTTGCGTCGTAACAAACTTTCACTTGAAACTTAAAGTCCTTAGTCTCGTAAACATGATGGGATCCCCTATGTACAAAGGCAAAGGCGTCATTCTTGTTGTGGTTTCCACAGTAATGGTGCAAAGTTGTCGAAATGCAAAAGTTTGGAATACAAAGCACAAGGTAGTGACATCCATTGCCAGGTTGTCCAAGGCTGTGTCTGTGTTATTTTATTTATTAGGTTCAAATTCTACTTTAATTAATTAATAATGGTGGCTTACCTAGTTCATATTTTGCTTGATCTCGTCACCTTTTGTCTTCTTCTTCCCCAGTTCGGTGGGTAGGTACAGCAGTTGTTAACCTAAAACTAGAGTTTCCCTTCCATGCATGACACTGGGGATTAATTGCACAAGTAACCTTTTTGCTTAATTTCTTTCTTCTTTTTGCTAATTAGGAAAGAACTGTGAAAATATATTATTTGGGTAACTTGAAAGCGCAGAGTTAATCAGATTTGTGAGATCCTGGGAATGGTTTCTTCTGTCGATTCCCAGTGAAAAAAGGGATAAAAATGTTAATTAATGCACCAATTATGGATTTTAAAACAAATTTGAACAGCCTTTCTTCATAAAACCTATCCTCCTATTATATGTAAGTTACAAAATGCAAGAAATGGGACATAGACAAAAGAAACACCTCCATATCTGGGTTATAGATGTATTTCACCAACTACCTATTTGTTTTACATTTTAAAATGCAGTATGCCAATACATTTCCTATATTTTATATTGTTTTTAAGGGTTACTTGCAAGAAATATGTTCTAAACATAAAATTTCACAATTTCACATTTACCAATGATTTCTTTTTTTAGTAAAAGACTGCTAATGCAAGTACATATATATTGTAAATTCTAGTTTAAGTATATATATTGAAGAATCCATTGCTATTCATTATAAATCCATCTTTATAAGGTAAAGTCCTATGGATGGATGCTTGTTTAAATAAAATTGAGTACAAGATATTAATATAAGGTTTAATTATATATTTTTTTGTCTCTTCAGCGTTAAAATTATAATTATAATTTTTATAATTTTATTATGAATAATATCAATTAGTTTTATTAAAGTTGTAATAAAATATAATTTTGGTTATTCTATCTTTATCATAAAGAATTAAAATTATAATTTTTATGAAACTAGTAAGATTATATTATTTAAGATGAAGTTAAAGAAATTAAAATTAAAATTTTAATAAATTAAAAAAAAGAAAAATACAATTTAATCTTAATATAATTAAGATTATTTATACAAGTAACTTTTTTTAATTTTTGGATGATACAATAAGTTCGTACAATTTCTTGAGCTGCCGCGAAAAGGAGGTAACCTCTTTTTTTTTTCCATATAAAATTCTTTTTTAAATTTGTCATTTATGATAAGAATTTTTCTAAGCTACCTGACTCTCCCTTTTTTTTTCAAAATTTTTTTATTTATTTTTATTTTTTTTATATTTTTTTACTATTCATCAATAATTTTTATTTATTTATTTGTAATTTAAAAAATTTTATAAAAAATATAAAAATATATTTAAAAATTTTAAAAAAAATTATGATATAAAACTTAATTAATTAATTTTAAAAAATAAAAAAAATTATAAAATTAAAAAATATATAAAACAAATTATAAAATTATATTGTATGGGCAGTAGGATAATAATAATATAAAAAATGTTGTTGTATGAAAATTTTGAGAATTTTTTTAAAATTTTTTTAATATTTCTTTAAAAAATTTTATTTTATAAAAAAATTTAATAACATTTTAAAAGATTTTAAAATATATATATAAGATAAAAAATAATTAATTAATTTTTAAAAATAAAAAAATTTAAAAATTTATAAAAAAAATAAATGAGGTGTTTTTCTTTATTTTTATTTTGAAGCTGCCCCGTTATTGATTTGAGCATAGTGCAGCGGTTCCGACTTAAATCTGGTAGTTTTCCGCTCATCTACTTCACCCGCATCCACATGTCCTTACCCTTACTCTCTCCCCCTTCTGTCACCATAAATGGATTGCCCATCTCTCTCTACCTTCTGTCACCATAAATGGAATACCCATCTCTCTCTTCCTATGGTCGTCTTTGATAACGCCGCCTCCATCTATTTCAAGCTTCTCCATATTGACTTGTTTCTCTGCCCTCATAAGTAATCTCTGCTCAAGAAACTCATCTCTTAGATCCGCTTTTTCCACCCTTCGAATATGGAATGCTGTTTAATAGAAAAGCTGAAAACCCAACCCTTCTGGGTTCTTGTGCTTTTCGCTTTCGGTTCTCTCTCCATTCTGAAATTTTCTTTAGCTTTTATCAGATGGGTTTATGTCAATTTTCTCAGGCCTCCCAAAAATCTTAAGAAATATGGATCATGGGCACTCGTTACCGGACCAACGGACGGTATTGGCAAGGGTTTTGCTTTTCAGTTGGCTCGTAAAGGGCTTAATCTGATCTTAGTGGGTCGAAATCCGGATAAACTGAAAGATGTTTCCGATTCGATTCTAGCTAAGTTTGGAAAAATCCAGATTAAGACGGTTGTCGTTGATTTTACGGGTGATCTTTCTGAGGGCATGGTCAGAATTCGTGAAGCCATTGAAGGATTGGATGTTGGAGTCCTGATTAATAACGTAGGAATCTCATATCCTTACGCGAGATTCTTCCATGAAGTGGATGAGGAGCTCTTGAAGAATTTGATTAAAGTGAACGTGGAGGGAACTACCAAGGTTACACAGACTGTTCTTCCCGGTATGCTCAAGAGAAAGAAAGGAGCAATTGTTAATATTGGTTCTGGAGCTGCGATTGTGATTCCTTCGGATCCCCTTTATGCTGTATATGCCGCCTCAAAAGCGTGAGTAATTGCTCCGCTTCTTTTCGTCCCCTTCCCCATTAGAAAGTTTGCTTCTCACTTCCAAGTGCTCACTGCATATGAAGTGTCAGGAATCTTGTATGATATGTTGTTTTCTCTGCTAAAATCAAGTTCTCTGTTTGTTTCTTCAGGTACGTAGATCAGTTTTCGAGATGTCTTCATGTTGAATACAAGAAAAGTGGGATTGACGTGCAGTGTCAGGTATTGTGCTCTTGTTTTGAGTTATGTAATACAGGCTTCTTTCATAGCGGGTTGTTAACAGCCAATTTCAGCCAAATTGTAATTGTTCTGTATTCCTGTCAATCAAGTACAAATTAGAAGTCAAGTGAGTTTTGTTTGGAATAACTCAGTAGAACAACTCTAATCCCATGTGAAGTCAATTGAAACTTTTGGGTGAAGATATAAAAGCATACCTTGATAATTCCTACGTTGTTTTTCCTTGTTTCTAGGACGCTGCACATTATTTGTTTTGTTTATAGGGTATTTGGTAGAAGGTGACATCCAAAATTCTACAACTTGTGGTTATTTGTTATTGTTTTGTTGGATATTGTTCATTGTGTACTTGATGATGAGTACAATTCTCCCGTTTGTGTGTGATATTTTTAAGTGAATAGCAGCGCTTTTAAAAGCATTTGGGGTACTTCAGAGTACTGACTCTTATCTTTTCTTTCAATTATTTTGAAAATTTTGGTTCCTTCAAAATGTTTGTATATTTTGTTCATGTGTTCAAATGACCACAGTTCGTAAAAATTGAGATGAACGAGTGCGGTGAATGAAACCATTATTTATGATATATTCTTCGTTGAGGTTATCTAGTTTCAAACATTCATATTATTTGGAAACATGAATTGCGTTAATAGGTGGATTCTCTTTATATCATGTGATGCCACCCTCGATTTCCCTTCCCTCTTTCCATTCCATCGTCTTCTCTTGGAGTATTTTCCACCCAAGCAATTACGCTGCATATGAAATAGAACTAGGAAATGGACGTAATTGCTTTTACAGCTGACCAATTGTGCAGAATTTTCTGTTTTTTTTTTTTGGGGTCAATTCTGATGGAGATTTTGTCGAAGCAGGTTCCATTATATGTGGCAACGAAGATGGCGTCCATCAGGAGATCTTCATTCTTTGTTCCATCAACAGATGGATATGCGAAAGCAGCTGTCCGCTGGATAGGTTATGAGCCTCGTTGCACACCTCACTGGCCCCACTCCATTCTGTGGGCGTTGGCCTACTCATTGCCGGAGTCTATTGTTGATGCTTGGCGCCTGTGGTTTTGCCTTGGCATTCGGAAGAGGGGGCAGCTCAAGGCCTCAAGGAAGAAGGAATAAAGAAGCTTTATTCTGCTGGGATGTGCGGAATGCTAGTAGAGTATATTAATATTCCAACTACCCACCGTATTTCTGATTTTGTTTTGCTACAAAATTAATATTAGTCTCTGGTAGGAGCAATGGCTTGGCATTTCTTTTTCCTATACTATCTCTAGTATCTATTTACTAGGCCAAGTATTTATGAGACATTGTCATAATTTTGTCTGTAAAAGTGGCATTACTCCCCCGAACCTACTGCATCCCGTTGCTCACTTGGGCTCTTACTTGCGACCCGATTAAGGAGTCCCTCAATGGCCACTCAGAGTTGTGGTGTCAAAGCCGTTTGCAACACGGTCTTCATCGACACCAACCTCGATACTCACTTCGCTATCATTGTTTCCAACCTCGACTACTGTTTCTGATCTCAAAAGTAATTCCCATTTCTCTTGGCTTTCCCCTCTTCACATCGCCTCAGCAGACTCGCTGCTTTCCCAGGCTCACTCCATCGCAAATGCTGTTAGAAAGGTGCACACCATCCAACCAGGGTGGCACAGGTGCTGACATCAGAGAAGTAACTGACTTCAAAAGTTAATGGAATTACTGAACCTGGAAAATCAGAGAATAAAAGAAGGAAGATAATAAAAAAAAATAAAAGCATTCAAGCGCGGCACCAACAAACACTTAGAGAAGGTGTTGGTTATGTGGATGCTTCTGAGGGTGAAACTATATTCATCGAGCCTCATAAAACAAAAAATCCTACTTCTGGAAATAGTGAGAAAGAGGGAAACCTTTTGAACCAAACAGAAGAAAAAAATGTAGCACAGCAAGAAACGAAAGGTTCAGCTACTGATAAGGAAGTAGACGATATCAATGCTGATAATGCTGGCTCCCTCTAACCAATTAGCAAAACTCGAGCTAATGCTGAAAATATGGAAGAGAAAAAAAGAGAGAGAAAAATCTAAGAAGAAACAAAATTCTACTGCAAATAGCCTATCAAATATACTGACAAAAGATCAAGTTCATGATCATAAAGCACGATCATCATCTTCTGACAGTAGAACACTTGTGGAATCTTCACTTAAAATAACAAAGAAAAGTAAGTCAGCAAACATGAAGTCCTCTAACAAGTCAAACGGATCAAGTTTAGAACCCAAGACAGATTCTATAGGAATTGATCATTGCCATTCTTGGTTTAATTATGGGAGTGCTGGATCCTCTCAAGTTCCATCAAATGCACTGAAGGAATTTACTAACTTGGAAGCTCCCTTTATAGGTGACAATAATAACGCTGACCAGCATTTTCCATCGGGTCAACAGCAGCATGAAGCTATTATCTTGGATGGCTTGCTTGTTGGCAAGATGAATGGTGCAGATAAAACAGATAATGAGCTGATATTGGGAAGAACAAGCATAGGCCTGATTTCCTGAAGCAACAAGAGGAAAAAACCATGGGAGTTTAAGCTCTGTACATCAATTACTATCAAAGGATGAGGATGATGGACTCAGGATTCACCCAGATAAGAAGGATCCAAATGTAACAGAACTGGACAAAAAGTACAGTTGTCTAGTCAGTCTAATAGTGTTACATCCACCATTGAAGAAAACAGTAAGCCTCATGTTGTCAAAGCTTCTGGGAAAATTATGCAATCGAAGCAAAAATGCGAACCATATCCTGTATCAAACTCTAATCTGGAAGGTTCCAAGAAAATGATTAAATATAAAGCAGGAAAAGTTTCTGGGAATGTTGGGGGAGCTGTGGCTGTGAGTAACAGAGGCAGAAGAAGAGCTTGTTAGCTGGAGCAATTTTCAATTATGAAAGTAGTGGCACCTCTCAAGATGAAGATGAAATTGGTGATTCCAATGGGCACTAGAACTCCTTCAAATAATTCATTCTCGTCTGACTACTCAGATGGGGAGAGCAATGCAGGTCTAAATTCACCAAGCATTGGAGTCTTTCCATCAACTGCCTTTGTTGGTAGCCTATTTTGGAGGTAGACAGCAGTGCTGATAGACTCTGCCCAAAATTCTTTTGGTAATAATTTGTTCTCGAATATCATACACCTGCCCATCTTTCACAAAGATCTATTATTTCTCTCAGCAACTCCATTTTGTTGAGGAGAATAGCTGACTGTCAGTTGATACTCAAACCCTTGCTTCTCACATAAATTGTTGAACTCAAGTGAGCAAAATTCACCTCTATTGTCAGTCCTTAGTATTTTGATTTTGCATCCACTTTGGTTTTTCATAATAGCCTTAAATTTGATAAATGTGTGAAACACCTCAGACTTTTGCCTAAGGAAGTGCCTAAGGAAGTAAACCCAGCATATTCTAGTGAGATCATCTATGTATAGGATGAAATATTTGCTACCACTTAGAGAAGCTACTGGAAGAGGGCCACACACATCTAAATGCATAAAATTTAGTTTTTCTTTGGCTCTCCAAGTAGTAGAATTTGGGAAAGGGTTTCTTTTTTGTTTACCCAATTCACAACCTTCACAGGCAAACCATAGACCAAATCTGACCTTTGAGCAATTTGGATGGACTTCAAGTTGCAATGGCCCAACCTTTTGTGCCATAGCTTACTCTCTTCATCACTTCTAGTAACATGGCAGCAATAATCATCCAATGCAGTCATATTTAGTGAAAAACGTCTCTTTCTCATCGCCACTTCAAAAAGTTTCTTGCCATTGTTATCATATACAGTGCATATAGCGTCCTTGAAATTAATATTATAGCCCTTTTGAATCATTTGACCTACACTTAACATATTTTGATCTAGATTTGGAACAAATAGAACTTCTGTAATGTACTTGGTACCTATTGGAGTATGTAGCTTCACTGTGCCTTTGCCAGCTATGGTTACTTTCTTACCATTTCCCATTCTGACTGTTCCTCCCGCTAGTTTTACTTGATGAAGTGGTTTGGATTGGTTGTCGTGTGCTGGGTGCAGCCACTATCCAAAGACCAACTGTCATCATCTGCTGCATCAATGTACTCCTTGTTTCTAACCACGAAAGAGTAATTCCTCTTCATCTTTAGCCTCAGTAATATTTGCCTTTTAAGGTTCAGATTCTTCTTGTTGGTGCTTTTGTTTGAGTCTACATGCCTTTTCCAAGTGTCCAACTCTTTCACAGTATTTGCATTTAAGGATTGGTTTATCCTTGTGCCAGCAGTCTATGTCTTTATGGTTTGTTCTTTTACAGTAGGTGCAAGGTGAAAATTTTTGTTTTCTTCCATTGTCTACTTAAACTAGAACCTTTGTCTCTGTTGGAGCTTTCTCTAGTGTTCTTCTTTCCCTCCTTTTTCTTCTGTGACCTTTCTTTGTGTCTCATTTGCAGGGCCTTTTCATCAGTTTTTTCTTGTTTGTAGCTTCTTATTTACTCGTGTTTGAAAAGCATTTATCAACTCAGATAAGGAGAAGCTGGATAGGTTTTTGGAGTCTTCCAGGGAGGATATTTTTGCTTCAAACCTTTCTGGAAGAATGATCAAAACTTTCTCCACCCCTCTTTGTTCACTCAACTCCTCTCCCATGAGCCATTAATACTTGCATAAATATAGTTCAAACTCTACCTTGAAACTCTTTTTTTAGTTGATCCCAAGACTCCTTGGCTGTCTCACAAGACATTATCCTTACAAATATATCTTCTGTGACAGCTTGATGAAGGCAAGAGAGATATTTGAAACTTTTAGCTACCTCCTCTTCATGGTGTTTGATTTGGTTTAGAGTGGGGTCGTTAGGTAGAAGTGCTAGATTTCTACCTGTGTCAACGACCTCCCATAAACCAAAAGCTCTGAAGTGGGTCTTCATCTTCATTACCCAGAGAGCATAGTTCTCTTCTGAGAAGATGAGTGCTGAATAAGAAGAGCTACTGAAAGCCATAGGTGATTTTTGTTGAATAACACAAAGATCGTGTAAGATCAAGGTGATAAGCTTTGATACCAGTTAAGGTTTGAAACCAGGAAGTGTATATTGTAGAAGCAGAGAATAATGAACAAGAGATTAAACATAACATGACATTTCATTCATATTGAACATCATACATATATGACATTAGATAACAGTGCAAGACAAGGATAAAGCACTGCTACAACCAGATTGCAATTCCAGAACTGATACACTACAAACAAACATAAAAATAGAAACATACATAGTCTGAACATAAAGTAAGAAGGCTACAAGTTAACTTATACTAAAGTCAACCTAGTAAACCTAATAGGTCATGTGACTAGGATGGTATCACTAGTTCTAACAATGGTAACTTAAATTTATTTTAATTGGGATTGCGTTTACTTTTTATCGATGAACTAATTGCATATAAACATCCTTTAATCTCGGCGAGGTGGCACCATGGCGGGGTATTGAGTTTCTGGTTGTGTTAATTAGAAGTTCAGTCTTTTTTCATTCTGAGATCTGGTTTGTAGAAATTTGATCTCATCAAACTGTTAGTAAATATCAAGTTTGAATCAAATATTTATTTTTTAAGAATTTTCTTTCCTTCTTAAAAATGTTGATAATAGAATGTGGTACCTATTTCTTTTTCTTTTTGAATGGAATTGGAACAGGTTCTTATGGAGGAAGACTGGAAAATGGTGGAATAAGTGCCATAAATATAATGCTCGGTAAGTTCATGAATTGCAGTCCTGCTGCTAAAAATTGGAAAGTTATCTACAGTTTGAATGGCTAGTCTCGGCAATAAATCTTAATGAGCATGTTTCCAGTAACTTGTTATATTGACACATGCAAATTTAGTACATCTTAAAATCCATAGACTTTGAGCTTATTGCAAATTTTATCAAAAGATATTTTTTTTAAAAAAAATTACATTCTTTCTAAAATAAAATATACGCGGGCGGACCCTTAAGCTATTCTTTTAATGATTTTTTTATATAGCCTATCAAAAGTCTTTTTAACCATTCATCAAGTACCAGACTTATGTAAGCAAGATGAGATAAATGGTGATGAGTGACCATGTGAGAGAAACTTATATGAAGGTAATTATGAATTATTGTAGTTGTAAGAGTAACAAAACTCATATATGTATAAGTTTTTTTTTTTGGTAGTATTTGTGATACAAGTGCCGTTTCTTTTTTTTGGATAAAAATAAAATACAAGCATGGAGTTTTGAGAATTTAGTTTCATTCCGGTCAAAATATTGCGCTTCTATAATCAGTTTTACTTTATATTAACTTTTACTTCGTAGCCTATCTTATTTTGCATCACTTCAATTATTCTATGTATATCATGTGATAATTTATTTTTATTATATTATAATAAAAAAATACAGTTAAATGTTTAAAATCATAAAATTGCATGCTGAAACTTAAATCCTATACTAGCTATGATCTTATTTTTGCATCATTTTGTTACATAAGGAAAATCTTGAAAAAATCGTTTTGTTAATTGACTATAGAAAATGGACTTTCAATTTATTAATATTAAGAGAGCCAAGAGCTCACTAATAAAATTATTTTTCACATAATAACTTATTATGAACTGAGTAATTAAAATGTTGGACCTTTTTATATTTAATTATTTGTGGTTTTTAACATAAGTGGATATGAAGGGTATCTCTAAAGACAAAATTCTGGAATCCATACTTTTATATACAGCTAGCATAGATTCTAGTTATCCCTTCCGTTTCTTTCATACTGTTGCATCGATCTTTACATTATTGAAGAGAATAGATGTTTTAGGAGCTTCTTTATATTCTGCGTTTCATTTATCTTGATGTAGCATGCAGTATCTGAACCTTTCTTTGGGCAGCTTGTCAGGCACAAAAGGGATGCCAAAATGATCATAGTATTCTTAGAAGCTCAACTGCTCAAGCAGGTATAAGAAGGCTAAAATGACAGCCTCTGATCAATTGGAAGAAACCGAAAGCCAGCCCCTTGATTTCGTTCCTGACAGCCAAGCAAACATCTAAATGTAATCACGAGATTGTGTTCTTTTATACATATTTATTTCTTTCACTGTGTCTTTATATCCTCCTTGCTGCTGTGTGGTTTTATTAATGTAGGAGATTAAAAAAAATGTGCAAAATTGTAGTTTAGTAATGAAGGATTTGAATAGTTTATAAGAGGTCTTAAATTTAATTTTTTTGTGCTGTAATTTGTACTAAACAAATGTGCAAAACTCCTACTTTATTTTTTACCCACAGAATTTGCTTTTTTTTTTTTTAAAAAAAAAATTGATTGTTGCCGATGCCTATATTGTGGATGGAATGATGGGCGGTGTTTGGTCGGTTCATGCAGGTGAAGAATATGTGAACTTACAGACGAGTAAGTGATACCACCAAACCGACCAAACAAAAATAGTTTGGTTCGGTTCAATTATTTTAAAAAACCAGGTAAAAAACTAAACTAACTGAACCAATATTTAGCGGTTCGATTCGAAAAATCGATGTTGGTTATATTTATATATATAATTATATATAATAAATGTAATTTTTTAAATATATATATATAGTTATATTTTTTAATGTATTTTATTATATATATAAATTAATTATATGTCAACGGTTCGGATAGGTTTGAACCGCAGTTTAGGAATCCCAAATTGTTAATCGACCGCTTCTATCAGTTTGGAGGAAATGAAAACCGAATCGTTTGGTTATGGTTAGCTACAGTTCAGTCGAGTTAGCGGTTTGAACTGAACCATTGCACACTCCTAATACCTAGACTTTGATACTCAAGTTAATGATAGCCAAACAAAAAAGGTGATAATTAATTTGAGGCAGAGAAAAGTCCTCATACTTGGAGTGGTATGGTTATTTATAAGTGATGGGGGGAGGTGACTTTTGGGACTTGGAGGTTGGCCTGTTGAGGTTAACAGTGTTAATTTTAAGCCTGTTTTGAAGGGTTAAGGTCGGGTTCGGACCTTGATTTTTAAGGCCCGAATTTAAGCAAGCATATAAGGGCTTAGCCCACCAACCCAAATTTTTGTTTTAAAATTTTTTTTAGTATATGAATTAAACAACTTATCTTTAAATCTATATATATTTATATTAATTTATATCTATATCTATTTATACTAATTTTTTATCCTAATTAACATATGAATTAAATACATTTTTTATGAATTGTTTACAAATTTATTTTTATCATACTATTGTATTTAATTACTTGAAATGTTTTAACTTATTTAAATCACACTATTTTTATTTAAACAACTACGTTTCTACTACTGATTACATACAACGCTATCCAGGGATCAATTATTAATGTAGCCAGTACCCAATTAATGTATATATATTCGCTCTAATGATTTGGTTATAACTTATAAGCTCAACTTATTTATTATGTGATTCGATTCAAATGGTACGATATTGAATAATTAGGACCAATATATATGTTGCACAATTATGACATGTTAAAACTTATTAATTATAATAATTATGTCATATAAATTAACACTAGGTATTCATAACCAGTTTAGACAATGCATTTTAATTTCAAGTATTTACAAATTTTTATTTTTTATGATGAGAATGAAAGAGATCAAAGATACCAAATATTAATTGTTGGTCATAATTTGATTAATTTATAATGTGTTTGTTGATTTTTGTGAGTAATTTTTGTATTTTTTTTATTAGGTCATTTTAAGTATGTTTAGGCCCAAATGCTTTAGAGGGACAGGTTAGAGTTTTTAAATAGAGGTTCGACAAAAAAAGGGTCTGACCCCGTTTGACCTTTTTTTCTTATAGTCCAAGGAAGGTTGGGCCGGCCGTTTTATCAGTGCTAATTGAGGTGGGGCCTGTTTATTGGGCCTTAAGATTGAGTAACTACAATGTCAAATTTCTCATATCAGGTCATGACAATGTTTCTGCATGCCCTTAGAGCGACAATCGTGAGAGATTGTTTGAAGCGGCGATTTGAAATTTCTCGTTGTTGGAATCCAATATTATTAGCTGATAACCTATTAAGGTAAAATCAACACTAGGTTGCCTTTATTTGGAAATTGGAAGAAAGATTCTCAATCAAACAAGACAAGAAGAGAGGGAGGGAGAAAGCAAACGGTGGTATTCACCAGGAAATTCTAATTGTGTCCCATAAAGCCTGGACACAATTATCCTACTTCTTGATTACGTTAATCTTAATTTTTTTAACAAATATTAGTGATTATAATAATTAATTATTGGGGCCTAACAAGGAATTGGACGCCAGCTCCTTTTATCTTTACGGCTCTATAGCTCTTTTCCTTCATTTCTTATATTATTTTATACAGAAAGCTGTGATGAGACCAAAATTTTAATTTTAGTTTCTAAGTTCTATACAGTTATGTTTTTATCTATACTGTAGCATATATGTAGCCATAAACGCTATCTAGATCCATAATAAATTAAATTATAATTTTTATTTATGAGGAAAACGAAGACAGTGGCAGTTGGGCACAAATTGATGGTTGAGGAAAGTATGATCATTAATTGATCAACTAATGTAGGTTGAACATTTATCACAGGGGAGCATGGATTTCCTTTTCATAGTTTATATATTCTCACTCTAATTCTGTATAATGCCTAATCTTAATGTCACCATCAAATCACTAAGCTGGACTCCAAGTGTTCTTGATCTATACACTTCAATTACATTACAAATTCTCAACTTTCTAGGCTTCTTATCTGTTTTATTTATTAGTTATTCTTATCCTTCATCTTTTATTTGATATAGCTACCAAAAAAAGAAAAAAAAAACTTTTATATATCGGTATCACTAATCAAAGGAGAAAATTAGGATATTGGAATTATGCATGAAACGGAAACAAAATTGAAATGTACATAGAAAAGAAAAAATAATGAAGGAGATTCCATTCATGTACAGAAAAATAGGAGAAAATTAGTATATTGGAAATTAGAGAGTCTTACGAAAGGCAACCTCGGTGTCTAATCCGAAACCGTCTACCTTGCGTACGTGAACCAACTCCGACCTCTTGAACAATTCCTTTAAGGGTTCAACACTGTAAAGATCGTTTGCCGAGTACTTATCGGCGCGTCTAGATAACGCCACGTGTAGAACACATACCCCTCCCCTCTTCAACGTCCTCTCTATCTCCCCAACGAACTTCTCCGGATACAGCGCGTGATCGAACACGTTCGAGAACTCGAAGTCGAACGTCTCGTTCTTGAATGGCTGGTTATGGAAATCACCCTTCAACACCAATGGTGGGTAGGGTACCAGGTCTATCCCCACTGATTCCGATACCCCTATTCGTCTCAGGGCCTCTACCTCCTGCCCTACTCTTGCTCCAATACACAGCGCTTTCGACGAGTTTGACACCAGGTTCTTCTGCTTCAACTCTTCAAAAAACCGGGCGAAAACCGGGATCTTTCGGTTCCAGTCCCGGGTTGTCCATATTTTCCTGAGTCTGGGATTCAGAGTCTTGTCCAGCTGCCGTTGTACGTATACATCGTAGGAGGAATAACCAGGTCGGATTTTGAGGTCTTGGGATGCAAAAGCCGAGTTTTTCGGTGTAGGGTCGGAGGTGGTTGGGTGAGAGAAAAGGAGGAGGAGAAGGAATGGGAGAGAGAGGAAGAGGGAAAGAAGGAAGCATCTGAGGATGAATGGTTTGGTTGCAGTTGGTTTCATGTCTGTATGGTGATCAGTCAGAAAGCAGCCATTCTCTCTGGCGTCTCTCTATCTTTGGCAGAGCGTGAAGTTGTTGCATGCGAGGAAGAGGGAGGAAAGGCGTGGGACAATTAACTGGGAACAAAAAGAAAGGACATGAAAGGAAGCTAAGGGGAGAGAGAGAGAGAGAGAGAGAGAGAGAGAGAGAGAGGAAAGGAAAAGAAATACAGAAATGGGCTAAAGAGAAATTATGAAGCGCCAATAAGAGAGGTACGTGTGGTGCGCAATGAGCGAAGGTGGCATTAACTTTGGTTTAATTATAGTGACCGTTAATTACCACAAGAATATACTTCCTTCGTCCTTGTCTATTTGGTTTTAATACAAATATAAATACATTTATATATATGATAAAATATGAAATGAATGGGTCCAATAAAAGCTGGATGAGTTTGAAGCAATTAGCAGAAGCAGGATACAAGTCAAACTCAAATAGGAGTATCCATTTAGATTAATAATAATATGATAATAAAGTATATATGATGATGATGATGAAGGCGCCGTCCCATTCAAAACAAACAAAGAGAAAAACTGAACTTCCATGGCAATCGCAATACTTTTTCCTTTTGGAGTATCCTATACTCAATATATATATATATATAACCTATTTTGAATTGCATTCAGATCAAGTTTTGCCCTTTGTATTATTGTATATATGTCATTGTTCTACTAATACAAGATTTAACCTAATTGGATTACGTGGTTTGACCTAATAGTGTTGAAGTAAAATAAAAATAAAAATAATGCTGTTATATAAAGTCCAAAATCACAATTACATTTATATTAATATAGATGTATATTTAGAGGTTAGATGCTTAGATATATAGACTAAGATTGTCATTACTATTTTTATATTCAAATAGCAGTATCCTTTTAGATTAATAATAATATAATAAAGTATCTATGATGATGACGAAGGAGCCGTCCCATTCAAAACAAACCGAGAGACAGAGTTCCACGGCAATTCCGAGTTTTGTATATATATGTAATTATTCTACTAATACAAGATTAATTAACCTAATATGGGTCGGGTGGGTTTATCTAATAGTGTTAAAGTACAAAATCAAAATTGCTATATATATATATATATTTAGAGGCTAGACATCCAATTAAAGTTATTATTATTATTTTTACATGAATCTTGTAATATATTTTTTTCTTTTTTAAGGGATAGTTAAGTGGTTAATCAATATTATTTTTTTAAGAAATGAGGAATAGTTAAATTTAAATTAAAAAAAATGAATTGACATATATGTTAGTACATATTAAAACATTAATTTAAATTGTTCTTTATGAATTTTTCTAAATAAATTCTTTTTTTTTATTCAAATACTATACTATAAAAGCAATACAATGATTTTAGAGAGGCATTGGAATGAAATTATTATTATTATTATTATTATTATTATTATTATTATTATTATTATTATTATTATTATTATTATTATTAT
>JASKGM010000007.1:9089347-9113103 GCA_034509205.1 Ceratonia siliqua
AATGAAATTATTATTATTATTATTATTATTATTATTATTATTATTATTATTATTATTATTATTATTATTATTATTATCTAGTTAAGTTAGAGTTGCGATTTTTGTAAAGATTGAAGATTTGATAGTTGGTTGTGTTAATGAATGGGGTTCGTAAGATGGTAGATCATCCGCAGCACTTGGCCCGTGTTCTGCGTATATATAGCATGGTCTGGTCTTAGCGAGATTGGTCCCACACTCAAATGCAGCCATAGCCATAGCCACAAGCACAGCCACAAGCACAGCATTTGGAATTTTTACAGATATTCTTGAACTTAGTATTCTATCATTTAACAAAGAGAATTGATATTTGTATACCTAATAAGTTTACACCATGTGCGTTATTTATTTTTAACTATTTATTTAATGTAAAATAATTATAGATGATATATAATAATAAAATAATAAATATGAGAGGAAGTGTAAAGAATCAAAATGTTATAAAAAAGTTAATGTACAAATATAATAAATTTTTAGATTAATATAACTTTTGGTTCCTATAATTATTTTACTTAATTTTTACTTTAATCCTTATAATTTAATTTTATTCAATTGAGTTTATACACTTTTAATAACTTTCACTTTAATTCTTACTGTTAAATATCCATTTAATATAGTTAATATCATTGTTGAAATAGTAAAAATTAATCACATGACATGCCTAAGCTTGAATTTATCATGCGGTTAATTTTTTGCTACTTCAACAATAATATTAACGGTATTAAAATTGTAAGGATTTAATTAGACGAAATTAAATTATAGGAAGTAAAGTGAAAGATATTGAAATTATAAGGACTTAATTAAATAAAATTAAAATATAAAAACTAAAATAAAAATTAAATAAAATTGTAGGCAAAAATTATATTTAACCCAAATCTTTAAAAAATTGTCTCTAACATTCTAGACACTAATATCCATTTGAATCCATAACAAATGGAAGCCCAATTGCTAGTTTATGTGTACCGGGATATGCCATATGTGTCCCTTTTCATTCTCTAATTATTATCATTTGGTACCCATCATATTCTTTGAAAAAAATCATTAAAACTCATTGGACATTGATAGTTGGAGCCTTGAAACTTCAGTAAAAAGCTATAATTATGTTAATGATAATGTCAATCAATTAATGGGCCAGTCTTCTAATTAAATCATCAAAGACACAAATTAAAAAAAAAATGTAAGAGATCATATATAGGTAATGGACGTGCTTAAATTACTTGAAGATGCAATTCATTTATCATTTCAACATGTAATTAAGCTGAAGAATATGTACTCCTTGAATAAATATTTCACAACTTAAATAGATGTTTTCTTATATATTATAAAGTTTACCCTTAATTATTATTATTATTATTTCTTATATCAATGATCGAATATTATTTATACATAAGGACGGATGAAGCGCGGCAACCAAGGGCCTGTCCCCTCCCTCCTCCAAAATTATATATATATATATACTTGTCACGGCGGAAGGAAGGGGTGGGATTTGGGAGCGGGAGGGTAGACGAGAAAGTTCTTTAAATGGATAAGTTAACTATGTAACGTTGCAGCTGAACAAACACATGTATGCCCTTAATCCCTGCTAACTAGTTTTTAAAATTTATGATGTAAAAGAGGAAATTTTGAGCTCAAATACATCATGTTTTTAACTAGTCCCTCTCAAAAGTAATAATGTGAGCAAAACATGAATTCGAATCATGTATAGTTAAATTTCAACCGCATGAAATTTGATTAAATTTTGACCGTTCAATGCTGGATCACGATTAAATCAGATCTTTTCTTTTACTTTCATAATTTTTGAGACAAATATGTAGCTGCCAGGCGCATTTTAAACCGATAAAATAAAAGGCGAAGAAACTAGAAAGAGAAGGAAAACTTATTCAACATTAGATACAAGTTACAAGCAAATTGCCTTACATATATATATATATATACCATGCCACCTCCACAAAAATCCCTGTTTAAAAGTCACTGGGATCTCATCCTGTTGATCTGGTTGAGAGCGGGCTGCAAGATATTGTAGAGCACCCAAAGAATAGCGGGGGCAACTACAAACAGCAGAAGCTGTCCCCTATTGTCACTCGCAGCCTCAGCAATCATAGCCATCTCACCGGCTGATGCATCTGGGGTTGATACCAGCCCTGATGCTGCCAACCCACCAACCCCCAACCCTATGATCACTCCCTTGGCGCTACGCATGCGATTCACCTGGTTCAGAGCTGGCTGCAGAATGTTGAACAGCACCCAAGCTATGGCTGGAATTATGGGTAACAAAAGTGCTAAGCCTCGGTTATCTCCTTCGGCGGCTATTTCAGCTATCTGCTGGGCAGCCAAGGCAGGGTCACAGCTACCTAGTGTCGAAAATATGGCTCCAGAAATTACTGTACCCGCTACTGAAGTTGATACGTCGGCGTTGGCGTTTTCAGGTGTTTTTGTGGAGGCCAGGCCCTTTGGGAGGTTTTGAAAGGAAAGAAGGGAAGTGGGTTTTGAAGTTAGCTTAGTGAGGTTGGGCAATTTGGGTGAGCTGGGGTTCAAGCACTTGGCATTGAGCATGGCCATTGTTGATATGGTTGCTGCCATGGATGGACCTGATCACTTAGCTTACTGCAGGAAAGTGTCTCAACTCTCAGGGTTTGGCGTAGCAGAGGTATGAGCGAACTAAACTTGGAATATAGACGGGAAAGCCAAGTCGGAGAGATAAGGTCCAATAGGATTGTGCTTTCTAGATTCTTCTCTTATCCTAAGAGTGTGTGATTGGTTAAATATGTACCTCATATTCCATGATCATTACTCCACCCCTCACCTTCTTTCTTATCACATTTCAACATGGGTATTGCCAATTTGCGGATACTACTTACTAGCGCTGTAAACGACACGTCGTGTAGTAGCAAAAAGAGGAACTGATCGAGTGCCGCATATGCTAACGTGGTTGGACCAAAGGCCAACATCTCCGTTTCCTTTGTCCCTTGTCGGGCTCAACTAACCTTTTGTTATTGACCAAAACAAAAACTGACCTTTTGTTTTGAATTAAATACTTGTTTATATTATAATACTAAATATTTTTTAATTTTCAATATAAAATTCAATTCAATTTTAAATGTATTAATATATATTTTTATTTTTTAATTACTATTATATTAATATTAAAAATAAATATTTGTCTATTTTTATAAAAGAATTAAATATTATTTTAAAAATAAAAAAGTATTAGTATATATTTTTAAACAAAAATTTAAAGTAATTTAAAAAAATATATTTTAATAATATAAAATTAGATTATATAAGAAAATATTAAATATTGTTGTATAAAATATTTACTTGATAAATTTTATAATATTTTGTATTTATTATGAAAACGTATAATATAATATATTAAATTTCAATAATTATTTTTAACTAATTTTTACAAAAAAATATATAAAAATAACATTAAATTAATATAAATTAAAATATAAAACAATAATATATAAAATAATAATAATATATGAAAATAACATTAAATTTATCAAAATAATATATAAAAATAATACTTAACATTTTTTGGGAGTTTTTGGGAAAAGAATTAACTTTTTTTTAAATTTATAGGCTTAAACAAAATTTTTTATTAGGCCTTACCCCGCTTAGAGATGTTACCAAACTCCCGCTTTGTTACCGTGTGGAACCAATATAGTCTCTGCTCCTTTCTGGCACCGAACGGGGGCATCGAGCCCTCTGCCTCAGTCCCACTCTTTCTCCCATTTCAAACACTTTCTCCACGGTTCTCTATCCGTTGCGAGGTTCGGCTTCAAGCCTGGCTCCTTCCTGGAATCGGATGGCGCTGACAAGATTGTCAGGGAGCTGTTCGGTCGAGCTGAGGCCCTTACATACACAATTGCCAATGTTGCTGTTTCATTCTCCGATACGGTGACCACTGCCACCAAACAGAAGAATGATTGGCTTTCAGGGATTACCAGTTACATGGAGACTGTTCTCAAGGTATGGATATTGTATTCTGTTATTATATGAATGAACTCAGAGCTCTTCAATTCCACTGGATTTACTTTCATTATAACTTAATTATGAGATGTGTAAAAAATGTGACTTGAATAAGCAGCCGACTAACTGACCTTTATTCAATAATATGGAAGGCAATTCCGCTTTTGACATTTAGCGGTTTTCTCTTTGCTAGATAATGAGGGAAAATGTAAAAAATATGCAATTATTTCGCTATCAATGCCTCTGCTGAGTGTTAAAGCTGGGTTACCTCACCGTAAAACTTGCCTCAAAAGCTAGTCGTTAATGGGAGGGTGTCTAAGGTGTTATAAACATCCATGTTACCCACCTGAACGTGGACTACCTCAATATTTGTCACATAACAAAAACTCATATAACAAATACTCAGGGTTGCATATATGAATATAGGGTTTTTTATTATTATTTATTGTCAAGGTATGAAAGGAAAGTTAGAGCACATTGCTTCATTCACCAGTATGTTGCAATACAGCTGTTGATTATTTGATTTCTATTGCTTAGGGGGAGAGAGGGAGAAGTGTCAAGTGCTTTTGGCAATTTGATGTCCCTTTTTTTGTGAGTGAGGAGTATCTATTTCTATAGACACCCTCAATCACAGTTGCATTGCAGTGTAAGTTCATTGCACTTGGAAAGATCACGCAAGAGAAATTTTGAGTTGATATCTCCTTTCATATGGCTTTTTGCTTGGCGATTTTTCTCCCCTTTTATGAACATCCTTAAAGTGCTAGTCCTGATTTATATTTGTGATAGTTGATAATACAGCAATAGTTCAGCCTGCTATAATAAGATTATATTATGTTATATATTCTGCTAGTTGTGATTCATGATTGATGTTGAGAAGATATATAGGAATTAAATTTGTATTTGATTATTAATATTATTATTATTCTTATTACCTCTGATCCAAAGAGGAGACATTCTTTTATCATCGCCTTAAAGATAATTATCTAAAAAATATTACAAATTTCTGTGTCTAATTCATAATATTACAGGAAACAGTAGAAGTACTCACAACTGTGGCTGCCACAAATACAAGCCTACTGGGGAAGACCTGTCACGAAGGATTGACCAACTAGAAGATGAATTGAACTGTAACAAGATTAAGTGGCTAATTTTCCATCTAAAGCTATATTAGAAACACAGCCTCCCTCTGCATTTTGACTCTTTGAGGCCTCTCTGGTTAACATTGTACATCAGCTTGACAGAAATGGTGGAATTTAAAAGCTCAAGGCTTCTGCAATTGCGCTAAGAAAGTGGGTAAATTTGATGGTTAATTTCACAGCTTAATAGTTTGAGTTTGTATTATACGTATTTTTTTTCTTTAATTTCATAATGAGAAAAGGATGAATCCCTATCAGAACAGATGCTTCAAAATATCCTTGATAGTCAGCTTGTCACCCTCGAATAATGTTTATTTATCCCAGCTTGGTGGTTCAAATAAAGCACTAAATGCGGGCCTAGGTTTTTCGTTTCCGGGTATTGACATGTGACGGGAATATTTGTTCCTCCTTTTTTTTTTGTGTAATGACATTTTTGGGTCATTGACTTGTACTCACTTGGACGCTTTGAAATTTTCAGGGTTTAGTTCAAGTCTGATCAAGCCCAGGACTTGGAGATGATGGTAATGGAAAGGAGGCAGTGCTGGACCGAGGTTTCAGAGTTTTCAAGTGGCAAAAACACATGGCCCTCCCTCTGGGTTATTATTGGCTGCTCTTAATCACCCTCCCTCTGGGTTATTATTGGCTGCTCTTAATCACCACTGTTCGTTTTCCTCATGATATTATTTGATTAGCATGTTCTGCTACAGAGAGCATGGATAAACTGTAGAGACAAGAATGAAAGAAAATCTCATGGTTTACCCCCAAAAGAAAAAGGGTAGTAAATAAAAGAGAGTATGGTAAGTCCTACGTGATGGTAAGTAGGGGAGACAAATTTGGAGCAGGCGTAGCACTTTAGAATGCGCAGTGTTGTAGCATAGAAATTAGAGCATGATGAGGTTTGAGGAACGAGGATGGTTAGCGATGTTTGTTGGTTGGTGACTAAACTCTACGGATGGATGGCTTGTCCGGAATTATGGGACAGGCCCCGACACGCTTTCTCTGCAAACCGGGCCAAACATTTCGGTGCCTCCCTCCCCCATCTTCTACAGCTGCTGCACACCACAAGCAGACCATCACCATGTCACTATCACTATCCCATAACTCTTCTATGACTAGTTTGAATGAATTTATATTTTTAAATATATGTTTTGACTATAAATAATTTTTTTTTAAAAATAAATATTTAATATTTGAATGTAATTACGTAAAAATAATTTTATTAAAAAAAATAGACGTTTTGTTTTTGAATATAAAAATATAAAAATATTTTTTAGTATGTAAAATTATTAAAAATGACATATAAAAATATTTTTTTAAAAAATATATGAAATATTTTAAAGGTGTATTTGTTTACAAGTTTTTTTTATTAAATTTGATTATTTTTTAAATAATATTTTTTTACTTAAAAAATAAGTAACATTTTTTATTATTTTAAAAATAAGTACCTATAAAAATAATCCTACATAAACGGTCAAAATTAAAAAAAAATACTTATTTTTTATAAAAAAATTAAATTTTGAGACAACAAAAACTATCCCAAACGACTCTTATGTACTAACACCTTACAGCACCTTCGTCGCTTTCATATATCACTTTTTTATTTTTTGTCTCTCATTATCTTTTTTTTTATTATTTAATTAACTTTTATGTTTAATAATTTTTTAGAATGTGGTTAATTTTTTTTAATAGTAAAAAAGCTCAATGTGATTAGTATTGTTTAAAAGAGAAATAAAAAAAATTTAAAAAACCTCAAAAAATGTTTAAAAAATTTAGATATAAAAAACAATTTAAATAATATAAAGTAAAAAAAAATAATGATAAGAGATAAAAATAAAAAATATATATTACATGAGAATTGTATGAAAAGAGTGTTCTAATATAGCAATTCTCAAATCAATAGTTGATAATTATGGGATTAAATCTCATCTCATTTTCTAAAAGAAAAGGAATGTTTATATTTTTTTTATTACAAAAAATTTAGGAAGCACTTTAGCAAGTTCACTATAATTGATGAATGTTCATCAATAAAAATAATTTTTTTAATTCAAAGAAATGTTCGTTGATAATATGTATTTCTCTTTAATTTATGTTATTGCAAGCTAAGGGGAACTATTAAAAGAGCCAAACGAGGGGAGGAAACACACGAGCAACACGTGAAGGACAGAAATATCATAAAATCTTTAGGAAGCTGGACGTTTGTTGACCATGTTTGATATCTGAGAAGACTGAAGCTTGCTCGGTTAGCTGTTGAGATCTTATTATAGATTTGTTAGGTAACTTTTTCTACTAAATAGCGATTGGCGACCATATTAAAGAAACAAAAAAAATTAGCCATTTCTCCGTATAAACTAACGTGGCTAAATAATATGGTGTCATCCACGGTCTTACGAAGTAGTGGTGCTACCGTGAGAGTGGGTGGGTCCACGGGTGAGACTCATATGGAGCTGTATCTTTCCTTTCATAAGAACATCCTTATTCATGAACATCATAGAATTCACCAAATAATATAACTTTTAACCCGATTTTGCTCACAAACAGCATTTTTAGCTGATTTCAAGTGATCATAGACGCTTTTTTATAGAAACATTTTCTTTAAAAAACTTAATTTTAATAATAAGTGTAACGGAAGTTTGTTTTTTTTGACAATTAGTTTTCGTAACAGCAGGATTTTCAGAGAAATGCTAAAAAGAAATACCATGTGTGAGGAGTGTATAATAGTAAATAATAAACAAAATACTATCAAGTAAATAAAATATGTTAAAGCTGCCTTTTAATATGAGAAGGTGGAATTGGATTCTTTGCGATTTTTAACGAGTAGAAAACATAAGTATCACTATATCATGGAATTTCCCAAAATTGGTTAATTTATTGGATGGCTTTATTGATTTGTGTGATGGAAGAGGTTGACTTGACCCTATAGAATAGAGATGTCCCTCAGCACAAAGCAGGAGCGAGAGTGCTAGCTAGAGAGATCCAAGCTTTCCACTGGGAATGTTACAGTAATCCATTGAGCAATTTGATGAATGAGAAGTAATGTTGTTTGTAAATGATGGCGTTAAAGGACAGATTGTGTCTGTCATACAATTCACATACCAAACTTGATGTTCCCACTCATAATGGTGATGCTGCTGCCCGCTTTTGTTATTGAAGATTCACAAAAGCAAGCAAGTAGTCAAAATCGTGCAGAGTATAAAAACGCAGCCGTCCTAGCTCCAAGCTCCTAGCTCCTACCTATAATTTCTAAAGCAGAATCTGTGTACACAGAACAGCCTCTCTTTATATATAGAATAGAACTATCGTTTTACAGGAGGCAATATACTGATTCTAGTTAATTGAGTTGCAGAAACCAGAACTATATATCAGAAAAGAATTCTAGTTAATTGAGTAGCAGAAACCAGAACTATCAGAAAAGAAAACAAAAAGTGGCGGCAGGCATGCATTCACAGTTTCAAGTTATTATGGCCAATGTGCATACTTCCATCTCATGTACATTTCTCCTACACACAACGCAGTGCCAGAAGAAGATACATTTGGTACACCATGCCCATGCATGATCAGGCTAAAGCCTAAAACCCTCTACGTCACTTTCTTATTTCACCCTATAATTGCAACATGTGGGTCTTTGTTTAAGGTTCAGGAAACATTGTTCCCTGGACAAATTATTACTTGAGGGGATGTACCTACACATTGCACAATTCTAACCAAGAAAATTAATTTCATTTAATTAAAAATTTTTATAAGACGCTATATATATTAGGATAAGATATTTATCAACTCAAACAAGGAGGTTAAAATTTCAAAAATAATAAGTTCTTGATGTCAAATTACAATTAATTATCTGTTAATCCAAATATGACACCTATTTTATTAGTTTGCAAATTATTTAAATAATTACTTTTCATGTACGTATTTATGTAGATAAAAGAGTCTACGAGAAGTCTTTGTTTGGGTTGAAGGGGGGTTGGGATAGTTAACGCTTACGTGTAGGATACTGAGGGTGTAAATACAAGGTTACTTAACATTTGCTCCTTCATCGCCAAAGCGACACCTCATCGCTTTGGAAAAAGTAATGTAGAGAACAGAGACGCCTGCCGTTCAAATGAAAATGCTTAAATTATGTTCATTCATCCACTTTCCGATAAATGAACTTCCCATTTCTCCATCTCTCCTCTCCATTCTTCCTTGAAAACACCCCACTCCCACTTATATGTTCCACCTTGGATTAAATATTCACTTTGTAGCTTTCGATTAAGAAAAACGTGAAATTCTGTGCAATTCTTGACGGATGCAGACTGGATTTCAGGAATCCTGGATGGCTGTCCTATGTAATCACCGTTTCCATGTTTTTGTGATTCGATCTGTGACGATCATAATGCACTCATCGGAAACTTGTTAAGCATGCGATCTTCTTCTGCTTCCGTAGATTCGTTATTTTCTTTCCCATTTTCTGTTTGCGTGTTCAGCAAGTGTACTTGTCGATTGGATTACTGGTAATTTTGGTGATCAGGGAAAGCCGAAAGACAATTTTTTTCTTTAATTGAAATTTTTATTGCAAAAACGGTTTCTGGGTTTTCAGTATGGAGGACCATTTTGCTGGTTTGATTCATTTTTATTGGGCTAATATCACTCTAATGAGTTATGACGAGTTCACGTAAATAGATATTTCAACTTCGATTTGAAAATTCCTTTCTTTTTGAGTTTCTTTTGGGTAGAATATCCCATCGTTTGGGAATAGTATACTTCTACCCAAAGTTTTCTACTTTGGATTACCCTTACATTATCGGTTTTCATCTGCGGTTTCTGGGTACCGATTTGGGGCGTTTGTCTATCCTTTATCTGGGTTATCTAAATCAACCCTTTTATAAAACGATCGGTCGTGATTTTCTTCCATGGCTCTGATTTTTCGATTGTTATTTGCGAGCAAATATGGCTTTCTGATCCTCCTTCCCCGGAGGGATGAGTGATACACCAGTGTCTTGAATTTTGTGGCTTCAGAATGCCATCTGGTGTTTTTATTTCATTATGTCATACTAAATGGAGACAGCTTGTCCTATAGTAGAGCTTTCTTTACTTTGTGTCACATAATGAGTTTTTATAAGCATGTTGTTCTTTGTAGGTTTGCGACCTGAGATTTGCTAGTCAATTATAAATTTGAGGTACACACTTTCGTTTCAGATGCTATAATTGGAGAAACAGAGAAATTAATGTAATAATAAATTTGCACATATTTTCATAATTCCCAGAAGTTAAGATCTTTTCTTCTGCAAAGCTTGGGCACTGCGTAAGGTTTGCAGTGCCCATGGATGCCACAACCAGCGGAACCCCAACTATACAATATCATAACATTCCCGACCAACCAGTTACTGCTATTGTTGCCACACCTCTACAAACATTTCAAAGACAGCAACGCCATTGCTTCGGAGACTCCAGTCCGGGAGAGTTTCCCTTGTCTGCTAAGCCCTCAATTGTCCTTCATGTCCTGACCGCATGTAATTTGGATCCTCAGGACCTTGCTAAACTGGAGGCAAGTGCTATGCTTGTCTGTAATTTAACTATGAGGTTGTACTTGAATGGAATTGAAGTTAATACTGTTGGTTTCATGTTCAATGTGGCTGTTGCAGGCAACATGCTCCATTTTTAGGCAGCCAGCAAACTTTGCTCCCGACTTCAATTTATCGTTGTCGGAGCTTGCTGCACTGGACATGTGCCAGAAGAGAGCCATCTTTAAGCCAATGACAACAGAACAACAGCATGATTTGAAGCAAAGATGCGGAGGCTCTTGGAAACTGGTTCTGAGGTATTTGCTGGCTGGAGAAGCATGTTGCAGGAGGGAGAAATCACAGGCAATAGCAGGTCCTGGTCATAGTATTGCTGTGGCCTCAAAAGGGGTGGTTTACTCATTCGGCTCCAACAGTTCAGGGCAACTTGGGCATGGGACAACTGAAGAGGAATGGCGACCTCAGCCAATCAGGTTGGAACAGATGGCCACTCCTTAATCCTTACAGCTTATCCTGTAAACCTAAGGAAAATTGGAGACTGAACTAGTTGATTTGAAGTTAACAGAACTCCATTATGTTGCAGAGCTTTGCAAGGCATTCGAATTATACAAGCAGCTGCTGGAGCTGGGAGGACAATCTTGATAAGTGATTCTGGGCAGGTATATGCCTTTGGGAAAGACTCCTTTGGAGAAGCTGAGTTTGGAGCTCAAGGAGCACAATTGGTTACAACACCACAGTTAGTCGAGTCTTTGAAAAACATTTTTGTGGTTCAAGCTGCAATTGGAAATTTTTTCACAGCTGTATTGTCAAGGGAAGGCAGGGTTTATACATTTTCTTGGGGTAGTGATGGCAAACTTGGCCACCACACTGATCCAAGTGATGTGGAACCCCATCCTTTATTAGGAGCTCTTGAACACATACCAGTGGTGCAAATTGCTGCCGGATACTGCTATCTGCTTTGTCTGACTTGTCAACCGAGCGGAATGTGAGCTCCCAACTGAATCTCCATGCGTTGAATGTTGCAATTTTGAAACAACTCCCATTGGTAGTTATGCTAATTAGGCATTCTTGCACTGAAGTGGCAACACAGTATTGTTTTATTTAGTCTTCGATTGACAACTCATCTCTCTTCCATTCGTCATTTTTAATTGACTGCTTTTCAACACCTTTATGCATTTGCAAGAGAATTTCATAAATTCGAGATTCATTTAATGCTGATTGTAGATTGTCATTCGTAAATTAACTAGTTGCACCATCTAGTTCCATTCTTATTGTTATGACTATTTGAATGTTTACTGATTGTGTGATCCTCTCTTGAAAACATAACAGGTCAGTATACTCCGTTGGGTGTGGGCTGGGTGGGAAGCTTGGACACGGTTCAAGAACTGATGAGAAGCACCCCCGTTTGATTGAACAGTTCCAGCTTTTAAACCTTCAGCCCATGGTAGTTGCAGCTGGTGCTTGGCATGCTGCTGTGGTGGGGCGGGATGGCCGTGTTTGCACATGGGGTTGGGGCCGTTATGGGTGCTTGGGTCATGGGAATGAAGATTGTGAATTAGTTCCTAAGGTGGTGGAAGCATTGAGCAATGTCAAAGCCGTTCATGTTGCTACAGGAGATTACACAACCTTTGTAGTGTCTGATAATGGTGATGTATATTCATTTGGTTGTGGAGAATCTGCTAGTCTTGGACATAACGCTGGAAACGATGGACAGGTCTGCTTTGCTTCCTGCTTTTTTCCTTCTTTTTTTTCTTTTGTTTTTTGAAAGGTGAGTTATTTGCTTGACTTCGTTCAAATGAAGTGTTTCATATATCCTCCTCCTCCTTCATGAACAGGGTTTGATTTCTGCACAATCATATCATGATGAAGTGATCAATGCTTACATATTATAATTGGAACTTGTCAGTTTCAAATGTGAAAATACCAATATCTGGAAAAGAGCTTCTCATTAAAAAGCCGTCATTAATGTTTTTAAATCTGAACGAGGACGTGCCAATAGCAGTCTGTGTTCTGGATGACATTTTTAACATTTAGAGCCAGGGGACAAGTAGCTCTGACATTGGCGTCTATAGCTCATTCAGTGAAATTTGGCCATCTAATTTTAGATAGATTTTATAATGAAAACTTTTTGTCCACTCTAGTATGTCATGCTTCATTGCTTTGTATATATACAGGGCAACAGGCATGCAAATGTGTTAAGTCCAGAGATTGTAACTTCACTGAAAGAGGTGAATGAACGGGTGGTACAGATTAGCCTGACCAATTCCATATACTGGAATGCTCACACCTTCGCGCTTACTGAATCGGGGAAGCTGTTTGCCTTTGGGTCCGGAGACAAAGGACAGCTAGGAGTAGAGCTTGGTGCCAACCAGACTGAAAGGGGAAAGCCAGAACGGATTGATATTGATCTCAGTTGACTATTTGGTTTTCCCCAATTCTTTATCCCTTCTCCTATTATCTAATTTATAATCACCATGCATACCATTTAGTGTTTAAATATTTCCCTTTTGTCTATTCTGTAAATAGAATCAGTGAAAGCATAGCGAAGGTCCAAGCCCGGGTAACAAGGGCCCTCTGCTGCTGTCATATGGTCGTTCAAAATACTCTCTCTCGTAGGCTGCAACTACTCCTTGTTAGTTGAAACATTCATTTACAGTTTAGTGGTCTTGAATTGATTTCATAGATCATTCCGTGGCTACGTTAAGCTGTTGGAGGCATTTATCTAATGAGGGCACCCTAATCATCATAATCTTAATTAAACAACATTCATAGCTCTTTGATGACAATTTTCAGGGGAAAGGTGTCGCCTTAATTTTTGGTTTCAATGGCAGTTCCCTCTTATATATGAAATACAAAATATTGCGGGTTCATCTATTAATATTGTGGTAATTTTTCAATAAAAATTCCAACTTGCTGTCAAAATTTGAACTGCAAGGACTCTGACATTTGGACGGTAATACATTGCACTAAGAAGTGAATAGACCAATTTTTTGTTTTGGTCATGTTCGGAAGTTTTAAAGGAGATAAAATGGAAAGTGAATGAATGGGGGAAAACAGAGTTTACATAAAGAAACAGAGGTAATTGATCTCCTTCACTTTTCTTGTCTTCAAATTTCTAAACTCTCAAATAAGGAGAATTATTTTTATTTTTTCTTTTTTCCTTCTACCTTTCACTTTGAACATAACAAATGTGTAGAAACTAGAAATTGCCCCAATATCAATAGATTAAAAGAGTAATGTATTCTCACCAAAAGTTACCGAAATTAATACAGCTTCAAGTGTAACCGCTAAAGCCTTAATGGGGGAGGGGCATTGGTGTTGACTGTTGATCCACGTACAGCACGTAACCATCAAGCCCTGTTATTCTCAATAGTTCACGGAAGAAAATGCATCATAAAGGTCATTTTCTTCAAACTTACAAAATGGAAATCATTAATCCATTATGACAAAGCAATGTGTATAGAGGAGTTCAATTTGATAAATCTTCGACAATATAATTTATAAGCAATAACCGTATTGAAACAATACAAGAGGAAATTAATTGATTGGCTTCACTGATTGGTATTTTTTTTCTTCTAATTATTTGCCAATGCTTAACTCATATATTGATTTCGTTTTTTGACTTTCTTTTGGACACCTGATTCTTTCATGTACATAAAGGAATCTTGTTAATTTTGGATCATCTGATTTGCGGAGTCGAGGCGAATAGGTAGACAGTTTACTAAAGGAGCCGTCATAGTTAATAAGATCGATCTGTACCTAATAGGATCGTGGTCCTTAGTTTGGTAAGGTATAGTAAAAAAACAAAAAGATACTTCTATGCTTGTTTTTTGGGCTGAGACGTACAGTGAACGTGGAGCGACTGGACATAACCGTTAACATAGTTTGGTCACTGCTCAATAGTTTTCAACCAAGCTCTGCGCTAACTTTTGTGTTGTTTCCACATTTGCTTCTTTGTGCTTTTCTGCTTTGTTTCTTAAATATTTCCATGTCTTCTGTTCTACGTCATTGTCGATACTTTCCCAGTTTGGCTAGAAACATATGGCTAATTGTGGCCTTTATATTGGAAGGTTTCAATTTTTCTCTACCTTGGCATCTTACTTTCAGATTATAACACCGGCTATGGGTTTTCTTCTCCAATCTTCGCACTGTTTTAGGCCTTTTACTGAATATTGCAGGAACGACATGAAGAGATTAGGAGAATGTAGCGTGACCTGTGTCTACAGAAACATGAACGCAGCTGAAGCTCTTGTCAAAATTTGCTTTAAAGATCGATAACATCTCATTAAATGACTCTGCCTCTGCCTCTGTTTATGTAAAAGTGTAGCAGAACCTCATCCAATGTATGAACCCTTTCCCTTTTCTATGAATGGCCAAACTTCAGCTACCAAATTTATTATACTTATATATGATTTTCTTATCTCTTCCCATATTTTTAATAACACCACCATAAAAGGAATTCAGGAACTGATACGGATTCGAATAGGATAGTTTCTTGAATACAGGACGTCGGAAAAAGAATATAGCTACCCCTGTCCTGGAAAGGAAAATGAATAAGCTTTTAGATCTAGTTTTTTAGTTGTGCTCATTGAGCCATTATGATTCCCTTTTCATGACTCCATATTCATTGAGGCTATCATTACAAAATCCATTATCTTTCTGGCAGACATGAATGGAAAATCATCCAAAACCCAAAAACACTATTAAAAATAGTGGGGGTGCCCTACCAATACCGTTTTCTTTTGCTTTTTAAATGATATTCGTGAATGGCAAAGGCTCCGTAGTGGCTACTAAGATTGGAGACAGATGATTGCTTATGAGCTGAAGTAGCAGTTGCGGCTATAGGCTATAGGCTATAGGCTGTAGCCCATGGGGTTGCTCATAGCAAGTTAAGTTATTAAGACTTCTGTTATCCACAGAGAATAATGGAATCACATGCATGTTTTGACTAAACTCATCTGACAGAGATGTACATGTCCCGCATTACGGAGCTAAACGACCCCATTAATCATTGAATCGCTTGCTACTGATCCTTTCTCTTTTTCTGCACATGACTTGTTCAGAAGATAATATCATAGCCAAGCCACCTTCTGTATAGTACCATACGGAAGTACAATATTCTCCCCTTGGATGGAGGGATTCATTTGCGTATGATTAGAGAAAAGCTCTCCGCCAATCAGGCTGTTTTATTATAAAACACACCGTCTACGTCAAAATGGAATACTTGTCATTGTCAATATACTTTTAAATATCATCAAATAAATTAACTAGTAATTTTATCTTCCAAGTCAATATCATTAATCTTGTCTATTAGCGTGAAACCAGCATTATTCTCAGCCAACAATAACTCCCCTTAATAATAATTAATGATGATTATACGTAACGTGATCCTATGGTCCAACTTTGTACATTCACAAGAAAAAGTTACCAAAATATAATATTGAATAAAAGAAAAGAGGACATGAATGCAGATGCAGTGCGTGGTATTATTCTTAGCTACACCACACAGACATAGCTTCTCAGAAATTAAGAGCTCAAAATCATAAGATTTAAGAGAGATGAGCATTAGGCATCACATCCTCCATTAGCCAGCTTTGTAAAAAGAGAAAAGCCATCCATCCATGGAGGGCTGAGATTTGAGCGTGAAGGGGTAGGCCCCATTCAGGGAGAATCAGAGGGAACAATGCCACATGGGAGAACATGCATTCACAAACGTAAAGTCGTCCAGGTCAGCACATTCGCGGATAGTACGGCCTCCCACGTGGACCCTTCTAGTAACCTTTGTCGCCGAAAAAGTCAGCTAGATTCCATGTCAGCACGTTTCAATTCCCCACGCAGTTCCCGGTTAGCCATGTGTTTTGGTCAGAGCATTTATGGATACTATCATTTCTTTTTATAACTTATATCACTCGTTTTTCTTTTTCTCTATCTTGCAATGAATTCCCTCTTCGAACCCATCACGTACCCAGATCCTGATAAGTACAGACTCGGGTCCGGTTTTAACGATCATCCTTGCTTGTCAGTCTTTACCCTACACATCCTATAATTAAAAATTAATAAAATCATCTTATATACATGGAGGGATTCGAACACAGATCACTCATCACTGTTTAAGATAAGGTGTTTCATTTTTAACCACTCAAGGCACGGAAATCAATGCTCTATTTTGACAGAAAAAGGACAACAGTTGCCTATTTCGGGACCATAAAAATGCAAGCAAGTAAACAACATATACAGATTTACGTCCAACAGTTGAATTAAGGTGAAAAGAAAACTGTCACCTCCAAAAGCAATCCATATAACTACTTGGGATGGTGAGGGAATGGCCTATCATCAATGCTCTCTTGTACAAACCTACTTCAACAACGGCCATAGCCGTATCAATGCAGCAGCACCAACCCAACCCACATTTTGCTTGCTGCAACTGCCTTACAGTTAATTTCTGATTCAAGTTTTAAAACGACATTCTAAAACACAATTAATTTTGGGTAGTAGCTAGATAGATCCCAACGACGGCTTTTTAGTTTTTGGACTAAGCAATAGTCAACGCTGCCTTTGAATACAATATCACTTTTATATTTGTACTTGTACACAGCATGTGAGTTTCATTGAATTTATCTATATTATACTTTTTTCTTCAGAGGTTTAGGGAGCTTACTTATAACGTCCAAACTGCTTTTTCATAAAACCATAAATCATGGAGTTATCCGTTCCCACCAACATTTTGTTTAATCAGGCTTGTTTTCCCACTTCATTCACTATATAAAGCTCCAATTGTCCTCGCCTTTCTTCACAACCATACTATCTCTGCCCTGCTTACTGTTCTTCCTCTGCGGGCAGATCAATCAGTTATGGCAGTTCCACTCTCATTTATGTTCCTCCTGCTACTTCTAGCCCCTTCCTTGATTTGCTCTTCCCCAATTCAAGATCCTGAACTAGTAGTCGAACAAGTACACAAGTATGAAACAAAAATGATTCATCTTTAGCGTTATCAACATATTTAGAGTTTGCAAGTGTATAATATTTCTGTCTTGTTTTAATTGCAGGAGCATCAACGCTTCCAGGAGAAATCTGGGGTTTCTTTCTTGTGGGACGGGCAACCCCATTGATGATTGTTGGAGGTGCGACCCCAACTGGGAGCAGAACCGCAAGCGTCTAGCAGACTGTGCCATTGGATTTGGCAAGCAAGCCATTGGTGGGAGAGATGGTAAAATATATGTGGTCACTGACCCTGGTGATCACCCTGTGAACCCCAAGCCAGGTACTTTAAGATATGGCGTTATACAAAATGAGCCATTGTGGATCATGTTCAAGCGTGACATGGTGATCAAGCTAAAGCAGGAGCTTCTAATGAACTCCTTCAAAACCATTGACGGCAGAGGAGCAAATGTACACATAGCCGGTGGCCCTTGCATTACCATACAGTATGTGACCAACATTATCATTCATGGCATCAACATCCATGATTGCAAACAGGGAGGGAACGCCTACGTTAGGGACTCCCCTACCCAGTACGGCTGGAGGACTCTGTCGGACGGTGATGGAGTCTCAATTTTTGGTGGGAGCCATGTTTGGGTGGACCACTGCTCTTTGTCAAATTGCCGCGATGGGCTAATTGATGCCATTCATGGATCCACAGCCATCACCATCTCCAACAATTACATGACCCACCATGACAAGGTAATGCTTTTGGGTCACAGTGATAGTTACAAACAAGACAAAAATATGCAAATCACCATTGCCTTCAACCATTTTGGAGAAGGGCTTGTGCAGAGAATGCCAAGGTAAGGACTTTTGAATCGCAACATAATTAAGGGCTTTAGCTTTATATGTTTGTCTTCTCTTCATCTTAATTAACCCAGGTTTTCTGTTGTATTCATCAACATTTGCAGATGCAGACACGGGTACTTCCATGTGGTGAACAATGACTACACCCATTGGATAATGTATGCTATTGGCGGGAGTGCTTCCCCTACTATCAACAGCCAAGGCAATAGATTTCTTGCTCCCAATGACAATACCTTCAAAGAGGTTAGAGAAGCAAGAGAAGTTCCTTTATTTGAATATTACAATCTGATGCTATATAGGATGCTAATTCATTTAAGAATGGAACCCAACGCTCTAATTGCAGATTACGAAGCACGAGAATTCGGCAGAGAGCGAATGGAGGAACTGGAATTGGAGGTCTTCGGGAGACTTGATGTTGAATGGTGCCTTCTTCACTCCATCTGGGAAGGGAGCATCTTCAAGCTATGCCAGGGCATCGAGCTTGGCTGCGAAACCATCTTCCCTGGTCAGTTCTATCACAGCAGGATCTGGAGCACTTAAGTGCAGAAAGGGCTCGCGCTGCTGATTCCTCTGCCTCCTGTAACTACTAGAAAGTGTTATCCCACTTGCTGTATATCGAATTTTTTTCAACATTTTTACTCTTTGGTTTTGTAACTACAACCTTAGCTTGTGTCTTAAACGCTCCTCTTAGTGATATCATATTACTTGGTAGCTTGATCAGGAATTGAGGATGGTAGGCACAAGCGTAAGAGTTGATAAATTAATGTTCAATGAAAAACCCAATATTTAAATGAAAACGAATTATAGACTTGATTCTTGTCCCTATTGTCCTGTGCCTAATCGTAATTGGTTATTGGAACCACATTATTCATAGATGGCAACGTTATCTGTGGACAAGCGTTTTTTATGAGTGTGTGGGTATCGAGAAATTTGGTAGGACATGTCCTTCTTAAGATTGATGTTGGTGACCCGCAATGAGTGTTCAAATAGACAATTTCTACGTTCATTTATGGCAATACAAAGTGACAATATTTGAAGTTTGTGATTTCTGACAAGATGCAGTTGCTTTAATAACACCACCAATCTCCATAATGCATAATGTAGCAATATAAATTCCTCAACTTTTATCCTCTGTTTCCTTCAACTCCTTATCAGATCAATTTTAATTTAGGCATCCCAGCTTCTTCCTTGTTATCATAAATGCACAAGTGGGTAAAAGTTATTTTATTTTGATTCCACAATAACAGCATCGTGCATTCATTTCTACAATTTATTTGATTTTTCATATTAATATATATTAGTGTGTACCTTTGTAGTAATTAAATCAATGTGATGACCTTTTTTTTTATAAGTAGATGAAGAAGTGAATGTTGAAACCTCGTAACATTAAAGTCATTCTAATATTTAGTATGGAAGAAAGTCACTGTTTCACGAGCAAATAACATGACCTCATATCATAAACAATTTTTTATGCCATATGCACTACAAAAAAGCATGTTTTTTCTTATGAAAAAAATCTATTAGAAAACTGTGCTTTTCATTAATTTTGATGGTTCTGATGAATAGTTCACTATCAAAAATTGTCAATTCTGACAACTTTTTTGATGAAATAGGTCTATCAAAATTTTTGGACGGACTTTTTTCATAAAAAATATTCTAGGAACAGTACGTTTTATTAATTCTAACATGTTTGACAGACAATTCACCCTCAAAAACTATCAGTGCATTTTTTCAAACAAAAACATGTTCGTCATAAAAGTTATGTGGTGCTTCTCACGGTCTCTCATCGGTCAGAACTCCCTTATATAATCTTGACAATTCTTTCTTGCCTTCTTCGCGTGTTATTTCTGACGACCTTCTCACATCATCCTAACAGATGTTTTTGATGCACACAGTGTCCGTCAGAAATTTTTTGTCAATTTCATATCTGAGAGAGATACATGAACATTTCATCAGTCTAAAAACCCATATTTTCAAGGATTTTGAGGGATTTTCTTATCTTGTTTGTGATTTAAAGTCTCAAATGATTATGTAGCCGCTTAATTTTTCAATGACTTAGTTTTCTCCTTCTCTGGTAATCTCCTAATCCCGTCATCCATAATAAATGTAAATGTAAATATAAATTTAAAATTTCATATACCCTACGTATATATTTCAAAAAGAAATTCTATATTTTGACAAATTTTATTACACATTACTCATTTTTCTTATAATTTTAATTGCAATATATTTACTTGAGATTATAATTATTAAAGATAATAAAGTAAATTACTTTCCTCTTCCATGAAATATGCTTTAATTATAAGGCCTACTTATTTATTATGAAAATATACACAGATCTTCCTTAAAAGAAAAAAGTACTAAAACTTAACCAAATTTTAAATTTAACTTTAGTTAAGTCATTTATATGTCTAAAATACTATTTGTAAAAAATAAAAAATAAAAAGTTTGTAAAACTAAAATCATTCACTTACTAATTTCTTCTTATTAATATTGATATAGAAGAAGAAATAAAAACATGTAAAAAATTTTCAAAAGCTTTTTAATAGTTAATAATAGTCAAAATTAAATGTTTAAACACATCGAATAATTTTTAAAATTTTTTTATAATCAATAATAAAAGAATTTAAATGTTCTCATGAAGTATTTTAAACATATAAATGATTTAACTAAATTTAAATTTAAATTTGATTAAGTTGTAATATTTTTTTTAATTTTTAAAAGAAGTCCATGTATATTTTTATAATAGAGAAGAATGCCATGTAATTAAGGCATCTATTAAGAGAAAGAGAGTAATTTACTCAAGATAATATGATCAAAGTTAATTTCTTATACTATAAATGATCACAAAAAGATTAAATATTAGATAAATAATTTAGAGGAAACATAAATGAATTAAATATTAGATAAAAAATTTAGAGGAAAAATAAACGAAGTAAATATAGAATTCATTTGCTTGCCGGCTTCAATTCCCTGCGCGGCTAATAATGAGTGCAAGTGTTCTTTGCTCTCTTTTTTTCGGTACTTAGTAATTTAATATAATAATTCTTCTTTTTTTCACTGGGAGGTCAGAGCCCTGGAAGCATAGAAAACTATAGTCATAGAGTAAGACAGAAGGCCGGGCTTATTATCTTCTTGGTAGCAGATTTTGGAAGTAGAACCCTACTTATATTCATACTTGGACTATAACTTCATATCTCGGTTTGTCAATGCCGGACAATTAATGAAATATTTTTTTCTTTTTACAAAACAAACTAATGTGAATAAAATTAAAAGATTCTATGAGAAATTATGCTTTTGACAATCTATAATATGATGCAGATTGCAGTGAAAGCAGACGGCAAGGAGGTTTACTGTTTAGCCAATAACAGGGAATACTTTGTGAATAAATTAATGAAGAGAGACGGCTGGAATATGTCTGAATCACGTCTGAATATTATGAGATGCAAATTCCACAAAATTCAGAAGGTGCTTAGCCTATTACCTTTGAAGGCACTTTTAACTTTTGACAGATAAGGAAGGGCACCCCATTTGAATATTGGAATTATAAATGAAACTGTTTCAGTAGAAAGAAAAACTGAAATGAAAGCAAATCGGACCAATATTTGTGATCAAAATAAGATGATAGGATATCCTTGTTCCTCTGAAGGACTCAAATCGATCTATCATCTATAACCAACAAAACCCACCTCTTGTCACGGCCATAGGTATTCAGATACCACCCCCCTTCCTGGCTGCCTCTTAGCCTCAATACAGACAGAAATTTCATAGTTCATGTGTCAGTGTAACGTAAAAAATTGATGATTAAATTAATGTTGATGACTTTTCCTTTTTCCTTCAATTAAGAAATAATGTGGCTTTAACGATCTACAAGTACCTTATCAGTGTGAAAATTGGCCATAGAAGAATTCCTCTGGGACCTCTAGCTAAAACCACAAATCATGGATTACCTTAATTTGTTTAATGAGGATCCTTTCCCCCTGTTTACTCCCTCTATATAAGCTCGCCTTCCTCTCACTTTTCCGTAACAAGTCACAACTCTACTCTCTCTGCTTATTAGTGATTTCTTCCTCTCCTTTCATCCTTAACAAATGGCATTCTCGCTCTCACTTGTCTTCCAATTCTTGCTTCTTGCCCCTACTATCATTTCTTCTTCTCCTGTTCAACATCCTGAACTAGTGGTCCAACATGTAGAAAAGTATGTTCTGTTCATGTTTTCTCATCAATTTCTCTCTATCCTCCCAAATGACAGACGCATCATTTTATTAATTAGGCAATGATTAATGTCTTCTTTTTTTTCCATTATTTATGTCCAGTATACAAATTATTTTGTATTATGTTAGCATTGCATTATTGCACTACATAGTTCATCACCAATAAATTCTTTTGTAGTTAAACTGAAATAACTGTCAATATGGATTTAAAAAATATATTTATTTTGCTTAAAAATTTATAAAAGAAATATTTTGAGAAAATATTTTGCATGATGCCCTTTCTTTTTAAAAAAAAAAAATATTGTTCTCCATTGCCATACTTCTTACGATGAAATCATTAAACATAGTATCAGAGACAAGTTTTAGTTTAGTATCGTCCTTACAAATTGTCATTAATAGCATCTTTTTAAAAAGAAACAAGTATAATAAGTGATAGATTCGAAATGTTTATGTAGGAGCACCAATGAGTCAAGGAGAAATTTGGAGTTTCTTTCTTGGGGGACGGGGAACCCCATTGATGATTGCTGGAGGTGCGACCCCAACTGGGAAAACAACCGCAAACGTCTAGCTGACTGCCCTATTGGGTTCGGCAGGTACGCCATTGGTGGTAGGGATGGCAAAATATATGTGGTCACTGATCCAAGTGATGAGCCTAAGAAACCCATGCCAGGAACTTTGAGATATGGCGTTATCCAAGAAGAACCATTGTGGATTATTTTCAAACAGGACATGAAGATCCAGCTCAAGATAGATCTCCTCATCAATTCTTACAAAACCATTGATGGCCGAGGAGCTACTGTCCACATTGCTGACGGACCTTGCATTAAAGTACGCTCCAAGACCAACATTATCATTCATGGCATTCACATCCATGACTGCAACCGAGGAGGGAATGGCTACGACAAATCAGACGGTGATGGGATCTTAATCTCTAGTGGCAGACATGTTTGGGTGGACCATTGTGTTGAAGTAAATGAAGCTTTTGGTTTAGTTGAAACTCAATCACGTGTTCCTGTTTTTCTATGTTTGCTCTTGTCTGTTATAGGACTAGAAAGTCTTCTTACTCATTTACTTTGGTAAGTCTGATATGTTGACTTTCTTCTTGGTCA